>JAYXIM010046222.1:0-129136 GCA_037575425.1 Anastrepha fraterculus
TAGTGTATTGGTATATAATTGATCTGTTCGCGGACATTTCTAAGAAGCATTTCGCGTAGTAGATTTTTTTTCAAATTTTGGACTACAAGAAGACCTTTTTTTCTCGACAAAATGTATTTAAACAAAGACCAAGTGTTAGAAATCGTCAATGAAAGTAATGAACGTATTAAACAGGAGTTAGTTGAACAGTTAAGTAGTTTAGCTCAAGCAATTGGTCGCCTCCAACCTACAAGTGATGAGTCGTACCAACCAGTTTCAATTAACCCTTTAGCTGCAGAAAATAATGCAAGCCTAGACTTAATAAAATCGCTACCCGAATTCAAGGGTGATTCTATATCTTATCCAGCTTGGCGAAGTGCAGCAGTATTCGCCATGAATTATTATACAGAGGGATCAGAGAGGTACTATGTAGCCATGGGTATATTAAGAAATAGAATAGTTAGTTCGGCCAACTCTATCCTGGCATCGTTCAATACCGTTCTAAATTTTAAAGCTATTCTAGCCAGGTTGGATCAGGAGTATTCAGATAAGAGGCCATTGTACATATGTTCTGGAAAATGAACTCAGTATCCTCAGGCAGGGAAATTTATGTATTGATGACTTTTACAGCAAGGTGGAAAAACAACTTTCTCTTATAATAAATAAACATATTATGAGCCACACTGGTAGGAATGATATAATTGAAGCTTTGAATGAACGAGCCAGGGGAAATGCTCTACGTGTTTTTATATCAGGATTGCATCGCCCAATGTGCGATATTCTCTTTTCCGCTAGACCTAAATACCTACCTAATGCCCTTGCCATTGCTCAGGAGCTACAAACCAATCATAGGCGAATGCAGTTCGCGGAAACCTTTGCGGTAGGTAACACGTTTCGACCAAATAGGCCAGCATCAATGCCTCAGCGCCAAGTCATGGATTATAATAAACCATTGCTCCCACGCATCAATCACAGTACCGTAACCAGGCCAGCTCCCATGGAAGTCGACAATGGTACAAGTTTCTATAAGCAGAGGACTAACCCTCAAAATACCACAAGCGTACCACAACATAACTCATCGCAACATCAAATGCCCAAATATATAGGTAAGCCACAGCTCTTAAATTCCGATTTGCCAGTAGCGTTCAAACGTTCCCATGAAAAATTACATTCGGGTCGCTCACCATTTCAAAAAATGCAAAAGGTTAATTTTATGCCAGAAGAAACAAGTGTTTTTTTGAACGACGAAAAATATAAAGACTGCACTGATAGCTTTTATTACGAAACTGATTATTTAAACGAGTATGGAAATAACTATATTTCTAATAATGATCAGAACGTTAGTGATGAAAATACCGATGAGGAGATTAATCATTTAAACTGATATCGCTCCTGCCGTTTATTACAAAAAAAGACAAAAACGGCCAGGAGCTGAGAATTCTGATAGATACAGGCACGTCCAAAAATTACATCAAGGACCTCCCTTTTATTCAAGGACCCTTGGATAAACCTTTTAAATTGTCGTCAATAAACGGACAAAATATAATTAACCGAAAATGCCTAATTAACATTTTAGATAATACCTCTACGTTTTTCTTGCTTTCGAATCTAAAAACGTTCGATGGTATCATAGGGTATGATTTCCTAAAAAACATTGATGCGAAAATTGATACTGGTAAGGGGTATTTATTTTACCGAAAGGGTAAAGTTAAATTACAATACTTATCGTGTAATCAGGTTAATTCAATTGTAATAGAAGAAGAGTCTGTGCCTCCATTAGTTCAAACGAGATTTCGTAAAATTATAGAAAAGAACAATGACGCTTTCGCCGATCCTAATAGGGCGTTGCCATATAATACCACTGTAAAAGCCAAAATTCGAACAGCTATTAATGACCCGATCAATAGTAAGAGTTATCCGTACCCGATTTCTGTGGCCCCATTCATCAATAACGAAGTACAAAATTTACTCAGAGATGGTATAATTAGGGAATCGTGTTCGCCATACAATTCTCCGGTTCACGTAGTTAGCAAAAAAGGTTTTGATGAAGATGGTAAACCCAAATTAAGGATGGTGATAGACTTCAGGAAATTGAACGAGAAAACAATCGCAGATCGATACCCCATACCGGATACAACCGTAATCCTGGCCAACTTAGGTAGATCCAAATTTTTTACAACATTAGACCTTAAGTCAGGGTTCCATCAAATTTTATTAAGTGAGGAAGACAGACAGAAAACGGCGTTCAATATAAATAATGGAAAGTACGAATTTTGTAGGTTGCCTTTTGGAAAATACTGCCATGTTTATGTCGATGACATAATTATATATTCCCAAGACGCAGAGTCACATTTACATCACATCGATTGTATCCTTCAGAAACTCGGAAAAGCCGGAATGAGAGTGTCTGTCGAAAAATCGAGTTTCTTCAAAACTGAAGTGGAATTTTTGGGATTCCTTGTATCTGAGAAAGGCATTAAAACTTGTCCAGATAAGATTTACGACATCATAAACTATGAACAACCAAGAACTCTTCGAGCACTACGTGCATTTCTTGGTTTATCTGGGTATTACCGCCGATTTGTGAAAGATTATGCTGCCATTGTAAAACCATTGACAGTTTATCTTCGCGGTGAAAATGGACAAGTGGGTGCCAAAAGCTCCAAAAACGTTAGAATAGATTTTGACCCAGATGCCCTATGCGCATTCGAAAAATTAAAAAAAATATTAGCCTCCGAAGACGTGCTTCTCCAATATCCTGACTACCAAAAACCCTTTGAGCTTACCACGGATGCTTTCTCTACTGCCTTAGGCGCAGTTTTATCGCAAAATGGGCGACCCATAACGATGATATCGCGAACACTTTCTGCTAGTGAACAAAATTATGCCACCAACGAACGGGAGCTCTTAGCAATTGTATGAGCATTGAAGAAACTTCGTCACTACTTGTACGGAATTAAGGACGTCCATATTTTCACTGACCACCAACCGCTGATATTTGCTATGTCTGAAAAGAATCCCAATTCCAAGTTGAAGAGGTGGAGATCATTTGTAGAGGAATTTTCACCTACTTTTCATTTCAAACCCGGAAAAGACAATAAGGTAGCTGACGCACTTTCGAGACAGTTTGCCTACACTTTGAATGATAACGCCTCTAACGAAACCGTGCACAGCGAAGAATCTTCTACCAATACAATTAAAACGGTTAACTGTCCAGTCAATCAATTTAAAACTCAGCTTGTGCTCTCAAAGTCTACCTCATTTAGTAAATGCACCAAAATATTATTCCAAAAATATATTCGCCACACAATAACATTTACCACTATTGAAGATCTTTTACAATGTTTAAAAGGCGTCATAAATACAAACGCCACAAATGCAATCCATTGCGATCTTCCAACCCTAGCAGAAATACAAAATACATTAGTACCGACCTTTCCTGGTACTAAATTTCTCCATACTGAAATCATGGTCATAGATTTACCTAATAAAAATGATCAGTTGGAAGTGATAGCAACAGAACATAATCGAGCTCATCGTGGCTTACACGAAAATTTTCGCCAAATTTTCAGTAACTATTTTTTTCCAAACATAAAAAAATTATTGAAAACAATAATTGCTAACTGCAAGATATGCTTGGAAAATAAATACCAACGTCAACCACCTGATCCGGGAATTGGTAAATCTCCTATTCCAAACCTTCCAGGAGAAATTCTCCATATAGACATATTTATAACTGGTAAGCAACTTTTCTTGACGTGTGTAGACAAATTTTCTAAATTTGCTATCGTAAAGCCAATTGCTTCAAGGACAACAGTAGATGTTAAGAATGCTTTATTAGAAATTTTGTTAGTATTTAGTAACACAAATACCATCGTCTCTGATAACGAGAGGGCGTTTCAATCGATTACCATAAAATCGTTACTTAGGGATAATTTCGGAATAGATTAATTTTTTGTACCCACCCTTCATAGTGAAAATAATGGTCAGGTGGAAAGGTTTCATTCCACATTATTGGAAATATCACGATGCATAAGAGAGCAAAAGAAACTGGATGATGTAATTGAATTGGTACTTTTAGCAGCATATAAATATAATTATAGCATACACTCGGTAACCAAAGCGAGGCCAACCGATGTCTTTCACAATTTCTCGGAAGAAAAACTAACTAAGATAAGAAAACGGATACTTAAAACTCAGGAGAAAACTTTGCATGGGAATAATAAAGATAAAACATTGAAAACTTATAATCCTGGAGAAAAGGTTTTTTTGAGGCGAAATAAAAGGCTTGGGAATAAATTCGATAAGGTCTTCGTGGAAAAAGTAATCGAAAAAGATCTTGGCACCACGGTTTTGATTAATGGAAAGAAAATTCACAAAAGCAATCTCCGTTAAGCGCAATTTCTATATTTTGTATCATATATAAGCACCATAAAGTAAAGAAAAAAAAAACCACTTCTTAATGATTTGAAACATCACATTATTTTTCGTAAAACATATAAATACGTACATATTTACATAGCATAACTCTATTGAAAATTGAACACATAATTTCCATTCTAAATATTATATTGTAAGTCTAAAACATTGATATCGATAGAATTTAAGCCTTTAATTTGAATCATTATGCTTACATGCTCTGAAAGAAAAACGTATCAGCACGCCTAACGAACCGAGGACGTCTCGCACTTAAGATGGGGAGTAGTTAACATAGCAGCTAGTATCCCTTTGCTGCTACTCTTGAACTATATGCTGGGTTAATTTACCTAAGCGCTAATGATCATTAAATGATAACAGAGTATCAGAACCGGCTTAGCACTTTATTGTTGTTTACTTGTGCGGACGGCTTAAAATAACGTAACTTTGTTTAAGGAATGTGGAATTGCGGTACAGCAATAGCATGATGCGTAGTAAATAATAGGCTAGAGTTAGAAGCATTTAATTTTAAGTGATCAGTTGTAAAGTTGGAGTTGAAGAAGCGAGTCATATCGCCGTGAATAAAATATCAATAACAACACAAAACTTAATTTATATATATATATACATATAATCTTCAAATAGAAAAATCGGTTTGGTCCATTACCCAGCTGAGTGGTGCACAGTTTTATATATGCAAGGAAATAATTTTGCTTTTGTGTGATTTGATATTTTTCTGCTACGAAAATTTTACCCATATATTTTTTTGACTTTCTCAAATATTTTTATCCTTTTTTTAAATCCACTTCTTATAAGCCTAAAGCTAAATGCATGCCACATTTCTTGTATTGAATATTCATTATTGCCTTTTCGATGCAAAATATATTAAATATTCCATTTGCCCGCATTTTTTTGTTCTTCTAACCCTTTCTGGTTGCTTGTGTCGCGCCGCCTGCTGACAATAAATTGCAGAAAAATTCAATTACTGAATGCAAATCGTCCCATACAAATGTGTGTATATTTGAAAATTGTGGGTAAGCACATTGGCGCCTAACAGCATGCAACGAAATATTTTCTTTGTGCAAAGCCCGTTTTTTTGCATTGTAAAGGCGTTCAAAGTTCAAGCAAGAAAAGAATATATCAAAATAGGCGTGACAGCATGCGACTGCCAGTGAGTGTAAACCTCTATGTGTGTGTGTGTGTGCGAGTGCCATGAAAGTGGTGCCGAGTTATGCGTATGCGTTGGCTTAAGGAAAGACGTCAACAAACGGCAAACAGCATCTCGCTTGTGACCGCTGTTTTGGCAACTCGAAAGCTAAAACACGAAACAAGCCAATAACTAAACCAAGATAAGAGTTCAAAGACTGTGCATATCTATGTTTAGTTTTGCTATTGTTGCTTTACACATATTTATGCATACTCACACAAGAAGCCATCGACAGGAAACGGAAAGGCGTCAAGTGTCGCCAAAGCGAAAAATTATATTTTTATTATATTTCCCATCGAGTAGACAATGCCGATAGGATAGAGCGCATGAAGAAGTGCGCGTGAAGTGGTGGAAGCGGCTACAAGCGAGTCTGGCTTTGAGCGCCTGAGAGTATGCAATTTTCTGATATTTGTATACGAGCGCTGCGAAAAGTGTCGAATGAAAAAATTTTATTACTCGTAGGCCACAGAGGGTTGTGTACTTGCTATTTTTCAACTGCATGACAGGCGTTAGAAGTGGAGCGTGAGCACGCCTTAAAGTAGGCTACAGGCGAATGTATTGCATTGAATTTTATTGTATTGTGTTACTTTGTGTTTGTTATTGCTATTTTTCTATGCCCTGAAATGAGTGGTTGGCAGCCATGTGTTGTCGTGTAGGAAAAGATTAAAAATTTTCACTTGCTCGTGCCAAAAACCGATGTGCAAGCAAACAATTTTCAAATTTGATCTCGCCTCAGCACAGATATATATATAAATATATATAACGGTATATAGCTGGCGAATATACATATTTTTGTATTATGCTATACCCGATATTTATTGCATTTAAATGTTTTATTTATTTGCCAAAAACACTTGCTTTATGAGGGCGTTGGATGAGAAGACAGCCTGTCTTTTGCACGCTGCTGAATTTTCATTCTAAAATAATAAAATAAAATATTATATTTGGCGATTGCTCAAATGTCAAATAATATCGAGGTGGAGGCGAGAACGAGGCAGCATAAAATCAAAGCCCTGCGACATGCTGTGCGTCTACAGAAAGTGGTTTTCTAGCAGTGGGGGTTATCGGCACACGCAAGCAATTTAGTCAAAGTGCAAAGTGAGATTAACGCATTTGTTTTGTAAATTTCGACGTTCAGATGAATGGGTGGAGCGATTGCTGAAAGGCCTGAACAAAGCGTGATTTGCATGCCAGTTATTGTTGAGTTGTTGGAATATGTGAGTTGGTTTATGATTGAGGCATATCTATGAAAATCAAATTTGTGGCCCAACAATTTCGTACCTATTTTTGCTTGCTACAAAGTATGTGCAACATTTCGAAAGTCATTGTCTAAGGGTTGTGTAATTTCCAGTTAAAATATAACTACTTGACGTGTAGCAAAACCTGCAATGCTTTTTGAAGAATTTCCAAGTAATATTGTGGCTTAATTATGTCTGAATATATTTTAGGCAGGTGGGTAGAGTGGATGTCGCAACGATAGACTTAAACCTGCCGTAGGCCCATTGTGTTACCACTGCAGCTTATCCTTACCCTATGGGTTCCTTTTTAAACCTTCTGGTAGCTTTAATAAACGAGCAAAGCTTCGTTAGTTTTAGATGCGCTATGTCCGCTGCATCATTTACGGGGACAGATACGTCTAAAATTTTGAAAAAAAAAAGTTTATTCTTAAAATGTTAATATAATCCTTTAAGAATATGTCAAAAAAATTTTAGAACGTAAATTTAAGTATTTCTTATATTACACTATGTAACAAAAATAAAAAATTTCTCAGTCCTTGGGATGTAATTGTTATTTCCTAGTCTGTTATGTCTTAAAAGTATGGAAACCACCTAATATTCCTCTGAAACTTTGCTTTTGTCACCAGGACAATGAGATTCATTAAAATATGCTAAAATTATGAGAAAAACGTGTTTAAGTCTTTTACTACAGAGAAAATCATACAGAACAGCACATATAAATCAAAACTAGATTTTATTAAAACTTCAGAAAACCAAAAACATTAAAGTAAATCAGAAGTGGGTGGTTTTTCGACATTTGTGTTTATACTGCGAGTCACTTTCTCTTATCAATCCCCAAATGTAATCTCTCATCATGTTCTCATTGTATTGTCCTTGGTATCGCCGCTCAAAGTCCATTATATCCTGATGGAAGCGCCCGCCTTGCTCCTCTGAATATGCTCCCATATTCTCCTTGAATTTGTCAAGATGTGCATCCAGAATATGGAGTTTGAGAGACATCCTGCAGCCCATTTTGCCGTAGTTCTCCACCAGACTTTCGGCCAGCTCCACGTAGTTTGCGGCTTTGTGATTGCCTAGGAACCCCTGTACCACTGACACAAAACTCATCCAAGCAGCTTTCTCAACACGAATGAGCTTCTTGGGGAATTCCTCACACTCGAAGATTTTCTTTATTTGTGGTCCAACGAAGATACCGGCTGTAACTTTCGCCTCAGAGAGCTTAGGGAACAAGTCTTGTAGGTACTTGAACGCTGAAGAATTTTTGTCGAGAGCTTTGACGAATTGCTTTATAAGACCCAGTTTGATGTGTAGTGGTGGCATCAGTACCTTCTGAGGGTCCACCAAGGGCTCCCACTTGACGTTGTTCCTCCCCACTGTGAATTCAGTTCGTTGTGGCCATTTACGCTTACTGTACTGCATCAGTCTGGACGTCAAAAGTTCAGCATTGGACTTGGTGAGACCAAGATCTCTGATCAAATCATTCATGTCCTTTTGGTTGGGATAGTATGGGTTTCTGTTATCAGCTAGTAAATTAAATCCTTCACCTTCATTGTCTTCCTTACTCTTGGAATCAGGGCTCTTACAGGAAGACACCTGCTCTTTCTCTGGAGGAGTAGGAACGGGGAGGCCAGAGCTGTGTGGAACTGGAGCCATGGATGAAGGAATGTCAGGATACATGATTGGACTTGCTTTTTTGCCAGTCCGACGTTTGGAAGGGTCCACCATGCAGAAAAAGCAGTTGCTTGAATGGTCAGTTCTTGGTTCTCTCCAAACTCTTGGCACAGCAAACTTCATAGCTCTCTTTTCCCCTCTGTACCATCCTGCAAAAAAAAAATTAGAAAAGAAAAGTACCGTCTAATAAAAAAGTTAATAGAAACATTTATTTTACCCATAACAAAGCAATATAGTTTTAAAATGTCTTACCTTCCAAAGTCCTTTTGCAGTTTTCACAGGCGAAATGAGGTGCCCAGGATTTGTCTTGATCACCCACAGGCATGCCGAAATAAGCATTGTAAGCTTCGCACATTTTAAAACATGTTTCCCAGGAGTACTTTTTCGCTCTTGTTTTGATAAAATATCCGCAGACATAACAAAATGCATCTGTAGGATACTTGCAGCCTCGTGAAGCCATGTTTGAACGAAATTATCTGTAATAAAATAAGAAACAACTCTCAATAAACCACAACAAATCTCTAATGTAGTGTGTACTGCATCTAGGGTTTAACCAATGTTTGTAAAATAGTTTTCAAATGCATTCTTTAATTGGTATGCTTTATTGAACATGTACATATAATATATAAGTATAGGCGATAACGATTTTTTCAAAAAAGCACTGCCATGGTCACAACAGCAAAGTTATCTTGGGACAATAGCTGTGTTCTATACTTTTGGGACCTAACTGACTAGGAAATAACAATTACAACCCATGGACAAAAATCTTGTTACATAGTGTTATAGATTGTCAACCGTGGTGACTCTATTCTTTGCGTTCGAGTGCTGGGAGAGGTACAGTTACGTTGTATTCAAACTTTAGACGCGTTTTTCTCAAAATTTTATTTTTCGAATTGGCGTACACTATAACTCGAAAAGTTATCGACCGATCTCCCTGAAATTTTGCATACATCTTTTACATGATATTACTTTCTATGTGAATTTACAAGTTTTCGAAAATTTTTCAAAAAAATTTTTTTTTCAAAGCAAAAATAGTAGGAAAATTCACCCCAAAATTCATTTTTTTTAAGCATTTTATTCCGCGATTTTTTTTTTTCATTTGTTTTTAAATCATCTAGAAATTATGACATTAATAAATAAAAAAAATTTTCGTTTTTTGTATTCTGGTCACTGACGCCGATGCTACAATGCCCGCCGATTGAGAAGCCCCGCTGCGACCTTCCTGGAAGAATTGAGTGTACATCCGCCATTTTAAATGATTAAAATAAAAATAAAAAAATTTTATATTATTTTAAAGTATAAATAAACTGTATGCAAATTTTGAACAAAATATATTGACTTCTTCATTTTAAATAATTTTAATGAAAATCATCTAAAATATGGCCGTTTACAGGTATCTGTCCCTTAAAAATGCCATATAAAGAGCGCGTAGCCTCCTCATACCTAAGCCTTCACACTCACATAAAAGGTGTCTGACTGTTTCCTGTTCTTCTGTGTTAAGACAGCTTCAATAGAAATCGAAGTACGGGAGTCCTAACCTTCTAGCGTGGCTGCCTATTAAACAATGACCAGTTAATACCCCTATAATGTTTCTTAAAGCTTCTCTGTTAAATCTTAACGAGCTTTTTGATCGACCGCTGTTCCCTTTCGGCCGTGTCTGTCAGCTTAGTTCGCATGTTGTAAGGTTTTGCTAACTCTTATTTACCTTATTGATGGTTTTCTTACCAATAAGTAGCTTATAAGTGACTATAGGCATGGGTGTCAGCGTCTTATCCGCTTGGAGATCGAGCGTTGTACCGGTTCGAGCAAGTTCATCTGCTATATTCCTGTGGCCTGGCACCCAAATAAGGTGCACATTGTGGTATTTAGATACATCGAGAGAAGCCAGGCATTCCCCGACTAATTTCGAATGCACAAGCAACGAGTCCAAGGGCCTGGCTGCCGCTTGGTTCTCCGAGTAAATATTTACATCCTTTGCAGTAATAACCGAAGTGAGCAAACAGTCCTCTGTTTCCTTAATTGCGGTTACCTCCACTTGGAAAATACTACAATGGTCCGGAAGCCTAAATTTGAGCTTGATGGGGAGCTCTTCGCAGAATACCCTCCCTCCAACTCTTCTGTCCTACTACGAGCCATCCGTAAACATGTTTGCCATGCCTTGCCTTCAAGGTTAAACGCTAATTTACTTAGCAAGATTTTGTAAGAGACCCTATTTAAAGCCTTCGAAAAGTCAGTGTAGATATCATCTACGCGATAGTCAGCCTTAAAGCTGTTGATACAGTCCTAAGAAAAAAATTGCAAAACTTAAAACTGTAGATCTTCTACTTAACCATGTTGAATCGGGCTTATGAAGCTAGACACAGCAAAAACCAGCTTAGTCTTAACAACAAGCTCAAATAGTTTTGAAACTGTTGTCGATTTCGTAAGTGGTTCATAGTTTGTGACGTCGTGGGTAGGTAGGTGAAATTGTTGAGGTACCACTCGGGCATTCCCCAAGGAGCACTTAAGCGCCATTTTGATACCATTATGAGACCTCCAACAGGCAAATATTTACAGCCAGCCAGAGCTGTTGATGTAATGGAGAAGTTTGATGGGATTTACTTTGGCGCTCTGCCACAGGTTGTCGAAGAAGGGGGCAGCCAGTGCCAATCCTGAACATTTTCAGAGAAAGCGTTCAACAGTATGCTTCTCTGAAAGGTCCCTACAGGTTCTGCAATGAGGCTTAAGTGGTAAATCTAGCTTTTCCGCGTGTGTGCCGATCGCCCAATGACCGGTAAACACACTTACGAGTTGCAGTATTTTCAGCAATCCAGCTTGCAATGAAAGCAATCAGCGGCACCCGCTGGCTAAATGGCACCATAGAGTACTGCCTGATTATCACTCTAGACGTCAGAAATGCATTCCACTCTGCAAGCTGGGCGAAAACCTTAGACACCCTACAGCGAATTGGGGTCTCCATGTATCTGAGGAGAATACTGCGCAGTTACTTCGATGGCCGAATTCTATGGTACAGTACATCAAAGGGATGAAAAAAAGTTAAAATAATTGCATCGACGAGTGGCAAACTGGGTCGGACAGCTCGGCCAAAGGGCGTTGGATGCACAGATGTATTCCCAACCTAAAGCTTTGGTTAAAGAGGCCTGGAGAAGTGGCCTTTTACCTGATCCAGTTTTTGAGTGGACATGGATGCTTTAAAGCATATCTATACAGGTTTAACCAGGACGACAATCCTTTTTGCGAATACTGCGATGGAAACATTTTAGAGGACGTTCACCACATATTTTTCACATGCTCGCGCTTGCGTTCTGCAAAAGAAAGACTCTATAGAACCTTTGGAGAACCTCCTTCGCTCGAAGGAACAGCGGAATACGGCATGCGACTTAGTGGCCGAGATTATAAAAGAGATGAGGCGTCTGGAAAGACTGCGACACAGCAACGGCGACTAATCGCCTTCCCTCCCCGTGAAGTAATGCTTGACGGTTGTCTCGCAGCGAGAGGTGATGGAGAGAAACAGGCTCAGCCTGGTTTCAGAAGGCCACTTGAAGGTAGTGCGCTACCACAACACCTATGAGAGGTTGTGCAATTCCCCTTTAACAACATTCGGAGGATGCCGATGACCGAGTAGAAGATTTTTGAGACCAATTCAGTCGCCTTCTCGGCAAGCTCAGCAATTTTATTTCCCTCTATGTTCCTATGTCCTCGAACCCAAATCGTAGAAATTTTACCTGCACGCCCAAGAGATAAGATCTCCTCCTTACACAGGTTGACTAGTTTGGATCTACCCCGTTTGGCGTTGTCAGAGCTGATTGGAGTTATGTGAGCTATTTCCTAATCGTATGGAAATAACCCGGTAGAGCGCGATTCATTAAAAATTAACAGTAATGGCTTTGTAAGCGGGAAGCAGTTTTTGAGGGGAGTAGGTGAAAGACCCTAATCAGCGGTTATGGATGAGAGTTTCTGGGGAAAACGCTTCTCGAACGTCATCTTCTGTGTCGAATAATGCGCCAAAGGACAAAGAATAGTCTGAAGTATTTGGATAGCTCACGAAATTTGCTTTACTTTAGAGCGTACATCTGCCAATTAGTAGCAGCAGACCTAGCCACGGTCACCATTAATCTATTTCTTTGAAAATAAAATAATCAAAACGAAAATTGAATCCTTTTGTTAATTAGAAGATGAAATATTTTGCCCACTAAAATGTAAAATAGATTTTGCCAATTGCACTGCGCTTGAAATATTTGCAAATTCATTCAAGTCTTTTTTTGTTTTAATTTTTATCACAACTCAAAAAACCTATCTTTCGTTTGGGCAATTAGTTGGATACCTTAAATACATTTTTTTACAATTTCTTTCATTTTCATTGGATCACTTTAAATGGCTCTTATCATCCCATTAATACACTTGCCCAACTCTGTCATTCAAAGTGCCACAATTAGTACTTACGACTTACGGAGCGCTTAATCAATGCTGTAAGCAGTAGTTACACACACACAGACACACGAGTGTGGCAGAGTGCAGCACTTCACTTAAACTGTCTACAAGTACGCCAGAGCTCATTATATATGTAAAATGAAGGTTAATTTCTCAGCGCTTTTTTTCTTAAATCTCCTGACATGTCTGACTTTTTCTGTGTACGAGTATTTCGCTGTTCTTTTTTAAGCTTTCAATGCTAGCAAAAGTTTCACTCACTGACATTTCCTTTGATGTGGCAGTATGGCCTGCAATTGGCGTGGCGTAAAATAAAATTAAGCCTCATTTACTGAGTTAAGTAATTGCAATGCAAGAGCACAATCCACGTTCATCTCCCATACACACACACGTACATACATACAGATATCTCGCCCACTTTAATGTTCTTGTTCTGTGGGTTGTTCACATACGCACTCTTCTCACATTTCGGTTGCTTCACTGCTCAATTTCAGCGATTGGGACTGAGTCTGTATTATAGTCGGATTATTATCAATTAAGCTATCAGTGTGTCTGCATGACATGGCTACCTGTGTGTACGTAAATATACACAGCCATACCTACGGACATACAAATTTACCTACAAAGTTAATGCCACGCAAGCGAGCTGATTAATTTCGCTGCCATAAGCAAAAGTCCGCACCGACAATGTGATATGATAAAGCTTCGGTTTCGGCTACCAGCAGTGGCCTTCGCATATCCACATATACATGCACGCATACGTGAAAATTCATATTTGCTTGGCTGAGTTGTTGAATTGTTAAATTGCTACGAAGGACAATGAAATCACTTAACGCTGTCATTAATTCGTTACAACTGCTTGTATGTGAGGATGTGTATGTGTGCACTCATACATACAAACATATATCAATTAAAGCTTTTGCATATTAATATCAACCATATTTTTTGGTTGAATGGTATAATTATTTTTATTTGCATATCCGCAAATGGCATTCATATCGGTTTCGAGAATCTTAATCTGTCGATTAAAATTATTTTAATTGCACTGAATGTACTCGCAAAATAAATATCTAAATAAATCATGGCCTGGAAAGCGAAAAAGAAAACTTTCCATTTATGTGCGAAATTCGCTTTCATCCTTACCACATTTCATATAGAATACTAAAGAGTAAAGGGTCTTTCAAAAGACGCGCCTAGATGTTGGTTTATAATAAAATATGTGACAATTTAGGTTCTTCCGGGTTTAACTTTTTTTATTTAAAATTTGCTCCCAAAAAATTATATAAAGGGTGGTTAAATTTTAAAGGCCGATGTTGAATGTGAACCACACCTAAACGTAAAACTTTTTTCTGCATTTCATTTGACATTTTTGAATTCCAGACTAACTCAATTTGAACCATAGAAAGATACAAAATCAAGCAACGCGTTAAAGTTATCCAGGCTTATTATGAAAACGGGCGTTCAAATCAAAATGCATATCGCGCAGTTCGTGAAGAAAATCATCTTCAGTGATGAGGCACATTTTCACCTCAGTGGACTCGTCAATAAGCAGAATTGCCGCATTTGGGCGAATGATAATACAAGAGTGATTGCTGAAAAACCAATGCACCCATAAAGAGTGACTGTTTGGTGCAGTTTATGGGCCGGCGGCCTCATTGGGCCGTATTTTTTCCAAAATGAGGCCGGTCAGGCAGTTACTGTGAATAGTGTTCGCTATCGTGAGATGATGACGAATTTTTTATGGCCCGAATTGGAAGATATAGATGTGGATGATATGTGGTTTCAACAGGACGGTGCCACTTGTCACACAGCTAACGAAACAATGGCTCTTTTGCGCGAAAAATTTGATGGCCGAATAATCTCACGTCGTGGCGATGTCAATTGGCCGCCAAGATCATGAGATTTGACACCGTTGGACTTCTTTCTTTGGGGTTATTTGAAAGAAAAGGTGTACATCGATAAGCCAGCAACAATTCAAGAGCTAAAGGATGAGATAATTTGGCACATTAATGGCATAGAATCTCAATTATGCCTCAGCGTCATCGAAAATTTGGACCATCAGATGGAGGTGTGCCGCTGAGGCTGCGGCGGCCATTTGGCGGATATTTTGTTCAATACGTAATTGAACCGTACCAATATTATCATAATAAGGAGAAATGACAATAATTTCTTAAAAAAGAAAAATTGTATTTTATTCAAAATAAACACCTGCTTTTGAAACTTAACCTCCCTTTATAAGAAAAATTGCATAATTTAAATGGCACCCATGGGGATGTGTACAGGTAAAGTGCAGCAAACAGTCGATCTATGAATGCTTAATTGATGAGAACGTCGAGATATCGCTGTTGTTGGATGTAGATTGTTGAGCAACACTTTGCGCCACGTCCGTAAATTTTCAACACCATGCCCAGTTTTTGGTCGTCAGCCCTTTTTCTATCCTCGACAGCACTTAGAATTCTTTCACTAAGCTTTGAACTGTCGACATTTTCGGAGGATTATTTCCAGCAAAAACAAAAAATCACGGATTATGCAAAATGTTGTCCTTAAGTATCGACCAATTTCATAATGAGTTTGAATAATTTCTATTCTGTAAAATTCTATAGCATTTTACTTGACAAATGTCAGGCATGCCATAAAAAAGGAAATCGTCTAGAAATTATTCCCTTCTGAAATCTTGAAGTCACTTTTGAAAGACCTTTTATATGCACGCAGGGTACCCCATCTTGCGTTTGAAATTTGAACTTTTGGCTTTTATTTTATACACTTTTTTATTACGTTTTCATTATTATTTTTTCATTATTATTTTTCTTTTTTTAATTTTATTTTTTATTTTTAGTTTTCTATTTTTTGACTTTCACAGCGAAATTCAGCTTATGGTTAGTTATTTACTAAATGCGAGAAGACTCGAAAAAGTTGGTAACTTGGTAAAATCAAGTAATCTGCCGAAACGTGGATGCTATGACGCAAACCTTTCAAGAATTTAGTTTAGTCGAAAATCTTTAATAAAAGGCGACAAATTATTGTACAACTGAAGCAACTGAAAGCAACTTTGATGGCAAAGTTAGAAGGGTATAAAAATTTTCATAAATAATAAATAGATCGTTTTATAAATATTCATTCTTATTTTATTATATACCTGCCAGTGGTGTTAAAAATACACCTTTCAAGTTTTATCTTAATATTATCCTCTGATTGTAATCACATTCCCCCAATTCATATATTGACTTTTTCAATAAAAATTTTATTTGGCAATAAAATTTTCATTCAGCTGATGTTAGATTTGAGTATACGTACTTGGCTTAGCTATTTCTACGCTGGGGTGTCTTTTTGTCCCATTGGGTATGGGAATAAGTTTCTGCCCTCGTAAAAGAGGTGTCGCTGCTGATACTATTTTTGTGTTCGCTCTAGTAAATTCGTTTGAAGCCTAAAGATGATTTTTATCTGACGCCAAAAATTTATACGTTTCTCTCGAAAAAACAGCATTTGCGGGAAGTCATGCTTTATTATTACTTTTTAAAGAAAAATGCAGCTGAAACGTGTCGTATATTGATCAATATTTACGGTAATCACGCTTTTTCAAATATAATTTGCAAAGAGTTGTTTCGATCCTTCCAAAGCCGCAATTTCGACGTGAGTGATAAAGATCGCGAAGGGACTCCGAAAAAATTCGAATATACTCAATTACAACAATTACTGGATGAAGACGCATGTCAAACCGTCGAACTCTTGATGATATGTCCAAAGAGTTGGAAGTTGACAGATCAATCGGCGGTAAAAGTTTGCACTCTATGGGAATGGTCCAGAAAGCAGGTAACTGGGTGCCACTTCAATTGACGGAGAAGGATATCGAGAGACGTTTGGTGACGTGTGAGATGCTTCTTGAACGGCAGAAAAGAAAAGGTTTTCTGCATCGCATCGTCACACATCGACATTTAAAAGTGGATCTATTATGATAATCCTAAGCGTCGAAAATATTGGAGTCTGCCAGGTGGACCATGCCCTTCAACAGCGAAAAAAATATTCATGCTTCAAAGGTTATGTTGTGCATCTGGTGGGATTAGAAGGGTGTCGTCTATTATGGGCTCCTTAAGCCAACTTAAACCATCACTAGCGATCATTACCGACTGCAGCTAATGAGTTTGAATCTGCTGCAAGACAACGTCAGGTCACACGTTGCTAAATCGGTCCAGAAATATTTAGAGGAATTTCTATCACAAATATCATGTATTCGCTGTTTAGTAAAGAAGTTATTCAAAAACAAGATTGGATGAAGATATTTGCGAGGTGGCTCAGCGGTGGAAGGTGTTTTTCTTATTATTAAATCTATTATATAATATTCAATCCAGAATAAAAACAAAATTATTTATTTATTTCTTCAAATGGATATCGGACACAGATATAACCGGTTCTACTGAATTGATTTTGATGAAATAAAATTTAGGAGACCTAGAAGTGATGTTGTTATCGTGTAAACTACGATCATTCACAAAAAATTGTTTTCGGATCTTTAAAGTAAAATAAAGAGTCAAAAAATGGGTTTTCCTCTGTAAAAGTCCGCCATTTTGTATTTTTTTTTTGTTTTCAAAGGTCATAGGTTATACGATCATAACATTTATGCTGAACAACAACGTTTTTGTCATTTTGATTTTAAACACCTGTGAGTCCCGGAATCCGTGTCGCCAGCGATATACATTTATTTGGAAGACTATAGCCTAGCACGAACCTCGTGTGCCCCAAAAATTTTTGATTGATAACATTGTGCGACAGTGATATTATACTTTTTTCGTGACCTAGCACAACTTGTAGGTATAGTAAAACTAAGAAAAAAGGTATAGGAGAAATTTCCAATACACCCCCAAAGTCTTATTTTATGGCCAAAAAACCGTTTTCGAAAGGTTGATGGGGACAATCACTTATAACTTCGCCAATTTTTATCCGATTTTCAATTTTTTTAGTTCAAAGGAGCAAAAAGAACCCTTTCCGATAGTGTGTTGACAAATTTTCTGAAATGATAACTGACGAGGCTGTAGACGGAATTTTTGGAATTTTTTCATTTTTTCTGTAATTTTTCAACTTTATCGTTATTTTTACGATATTATCTGATATTAAGGGGTTAATTCAGTACACTACTGTTATAGTAAATTTAATTTTGCGTTGAATGAGCTATATTTGACTGTAATTGAATTAAAATGCATAGAGTTGTGTGAGTTTTAAGATTTTATTTTTTTTACTAATTTGGTATGTAGGTATAACTGACACTGAATAGGAATTAGGGTGTGTTTTAATGCGTTCTTATAGATATATAATATTTATTGGAGTACATACAGCTATGGTCAAACGTTTAGCGCACTTAAAAAGAGTTCAATATAATGCTCGATTAAATGATATGAAACCAAATTAAATCCAGTTTTTTTAACTAAATATATTTAACACTTTATTATAAGACAAAATAACTTAAAGTAGACAGTTTTCCCTAGTAAAAATATGATAAAATAGAAGTAATTCTTATTTGGTCATAGTGGGATTTGGACAAAGACTTAGCGCAGTTTTGATTTCTGTAAAAAATATGAAATATTTGTAAGAATTGAGAAAATATTGTTGACTATTATTATTTACCATATCAATATTTGGTAGAATAGCCGTTATTCTGTATAACTGCTTGACACCTGCGTGGTAAACTCTCTATTAACTTTTGGCACCTATCCAAAGGAATAGAGTTCCGTGCTTCCTGTACACCTTCCCAAAGTTCATCGATATTTTTAAATTTTTTTTGTCTAACCATCGTCTTCACATCATTCCACAAGTTTTCGATTGGATTTGAATCCGGACTTTGTGCTGGCCAATCGAGCTGGGTAATATTTTCCTGCGAAACCCAGTTTTTGACCACTCCCGCAGTATGTTTGGGTTCGTTGTTGTGTATAAATATCCAATTTACTGGCATAAACTCGAAAGAATATGGCTCCATATTATTTCTAAGTATATTCAGTTACATATGCTTATCCATATTTCCTTCTATCTTGACCAGCGGCCCAACCCCGCGCCACGAAAAATACCCCCAAATTTTTAAATTCCCACCGCCATGCTTCACCGTCTTTTTATGTACCGTGGATTGGTTTCCTGATTTTTTTCACGATGTTCATACGTTTTTCCATCAGCACCGATGCGGTTTATTTTAGTTTCATCCGTAAAAAGTACTCGTTTCCAAAACTCTGTCTTTTCGAAGAGGTGCCTACGCGCGAATGATAAACGCGCTTTAATATTATTTTTTGATAGGAGCGGTTTTTTTCTGCTTATGCGACCAAATATTTTATTTTCATTCAGACGCATTCGCACGAGCTTACTGGACACAACTAAGCCTAATTCTGCCCTTACTTCAGCCGCTATCGTTCGTGAAGACATAAAAGGATCCGATCGACTTTTCCTTACAATTATTTGATCCTCACGGGGGGAACTTTTACGTGGCGGAGCTTTACGAATTTTATATTGTTTTAATAAATTAGCATCCGACTTGACATCTCTGATGGCATTGTATACCATTTTTCTTGAACAATGCACTATTCTGGAAATCTTCACTTGATTGGTCCCCATTTGGTAAAGGTTCCATATTATTTTTCTTTGTTCAACTGAACAACACTTTCCTCTAGCCATTTTAACAAAAATTTAAATAATAGACGTTATTAATTAAATACTCACCACAAAAAATAGTTATTTGCTGAACCTATCGCATGTAAGAGAAAAACACGTGTGTTGTCCAACGTAATTGAGACAGAACTCAAGAAAAAATAAGCAATAACAAATACGAAAGAATTATAACGGTTACTTTTTGGGCATTTGAAGAGACCCATAAATAACTCTTATCAGGCTGAAAACAAAATTAGGAAAATTTGCACTCTCTTAGAAGTAACTGCATTATTTATCAGTATAATATAAAGTGCGCTAAATGTCTGACCATAGCTGTATGTATAGGTACATAAGAGTACCGTGTGGTACGGTACTGTAGTGCATACAACAGAACTGGTTAGAACTTTCGAAAATATCTGAAAAATACTGTTTGAATCAAGACTCTTTGTTGAATCTCATTTAATTGTTTTATTAATACTATAAAGTGGCTGATTATTATTTGTCACTAATATGCAACGTAGTTTATAAAACGAAATACTTTTTCCAAAATATAAAAAATAAAACACTGAAGTCAAAAATAAATAATCTTTTTTCGTTTCCGATTTACCCGCTTTTAAGTAAACATACAAAACAGACCAATTTAAATGAGGCGAGGGCCTGGTAAACCTCTTGACGGAAGGCTGTTGGATCCCAGGGTTGGCGGAGGAGTATTCTGCAAGGAGTTCCCCATCTGACTAGATTCCAAGTTACCAGACCACTGCAGTGTACTCAAAGCAGAGGTAGCCGCAATCAGAGAAGTAGTGATTGGCTGCTCGCCTGTGTAATAACTGCAATAAATATAGTAAATATCTACTCCGAAAGCCAAGCGGCAATCAATACCCTGTTGGCTGGAATGGGGCACTCGAAACTGGTCGAGGTATACCTCACTTCATTTTCAATGGCATCCGATTTCTGTAATATGAAGCGCAGCAGAAGAAGGATAACTGCCGTTGATGCATGATTTTGATGGCGCAATCATAAACCTCAAATGACTACACCAAGACTACAATCAATAAGCAGAAATATTTTTTGAAGCTTTTTTTTCCAAATAAAACTATATGTAATGCAGATTAAAGCAAACAATCTTGCTATTAATTTTTTTTTTGTGTTGTTGATTTTTGGGAAATTTGCTTAGTATTTGTATCCTTACACACACACACACACACATATGCGCATATATTACACGTGACACAAACACATGCTGGCTAAACCATTCTCTATGTATCAATTTTTCAATTTCCATTACACAAAGTTGCTTTTATTATTGTTATTGTGCTCGTTATTGAATTGCAATTGCATGCAACTATTTGTATTGTTGAGCATTTTTACATGTTAACATTAGCAATTTACATGAACTGCATATCAATATGATTGTCCGCCCGGTAGAATGAGTACAAATACATACAAATAAGTGCACATTTAGCAGGCGACGGACGGCCAGCGCAATTGACTCTGAGGGGTTGTGAGCGAAGTGAATTGAATTGCATGACAGCTGTAAGAGTTCGTGAATGAGAATATGAATGAGTTCATAGAAAAGATACATTTGTGAACACGTTTCGTTGCGTATGTATGCACATGGATACTAGAGATGTTAGTCCCGAAATGGCGGAATTAAATACCGAAATTCGCGTGATAATTTAATATGCTTTTCTTAAGTTAAATTGTACTAAGTCCAGATATTTTGGGAATTATTTTAGTTTGTTCTCGGAACAGTTTCTTATCTTTTTGTAAGCTAAAGCGCATTAAAAGAAAGTTGATGTTTAAAGAGTTTAATTTTGTTCTCAGGACAATCCATTTTTTTTAAGTTTAATTGTATTGAAAGAAATTAATAAAAAACATTTTTATTGTTGTCGTGCAAAAAACAGAGTAGAAGGCTCCACATTGGCAACAGAATATGCAACATTGAGGACAAGTCCAACACTTCTGACGAACATTTTTCTAGTGTAAGCCATTTTTTTGTCTCTAAGTACATTTCTTAAATGTAAAACAGACAATTAACTGTAAAGGGATTAAAGCACAGTAAGCCCGAAAATTTCCTGACTTTTCGGGACTACTTTAATTCTGTTTCCAGTCTAATTTATTATATTTTGTTTAGTTGAAGTTTTTGATAGAGAGTTTACGATATTAAAAAAAATATCTTTTAGTCATTCAAAAAAAAAAAAACAGCGCATAAATTGCAATTTCGAAAATAAAATAAAAAATAAATAATTGGCGCGTACACTTCTGTTAGGTGTTTGGCCGAGTTCCTCCTTCTATTTGTGGTGTGCGTCTTGATGTTGTTCCACAAATAGAGGGACCTACAGTTTCAAGCCGACTCCGAACGGCAGATATTTTTATGAGGAGCTTTTTCATGGCAGAAATACACTCGGAGGTTTGCCATTGCCTGCCGAGGGGCGACCGCTATTAGAAGAATGTTTTTATTAATTTTCCTTTCACCGAGATTCGAACCAACGACCTCTCTGTGAATTCCGAATGGTAATCACGCACCAACCTATTCGGCTACGGCGGCCACATACATTCAATATTTCTGATTCCAGTTAAACTTTTCGATTAAACAGACGCGCTTTTATTAGCTCTTGCTTTGCTAAAGTTTCGTAGTGAATCCGTCAGTCGTAAAATATATAAAAATACACAGCGATTTAGACGCTTTAATCCTGCAACACAATACATCTTGTGCTATCTTAGCCCAACTTTTGCTTGGAAAATATAAATACAAACAAAATAAAAAAATAAAAATAATAAAAACTACTTGTTAAAAATTTAACATTTAAAATGCCTGTGGAGCACTCTGGTCACAAAGAGAGGCTCCGCTCACAAGCAGAAAGCAACTAATAAGTGCTAACTGCAGCTACAATGTTCCGTTCTCTGAAATAAAGAGTAAGTCATAAGTTGTACAACCTCACCTCGCAACCGCCGTTAACTCTATACGCAGAATTCCTCTCTCATGGAATTAGCAATGCCAAACTCCAATTGATCTAATCAGCATTTCTCATCCCACTACTTGGCTTGTAGCTCTCACAAGCACAACAACAATCAGTTACAACTTCAGTTACAACATCAGCATTAACAAGCAGATCTGCTACTACAAACTTTTCAATTTTCTCATACTCGCCAATCATGTCTACATGCCCAAATATAGTTATGCAGTCAAAAGCAGGTGAGAACAACAAAGAACTTTCTCTTCCAAAGCGAACACGTAATTATCCAGATAAGAATATAGAAACAACAAACCAAAAACAATTACAATCTACTGGTTAAGTAAACCAACAAATAGCAAATCAATCCCGCATACTCTGACATCTGATACGAGTATACTGACTCTGACAGATTTGATATACTCTCTCTTGATGATGAAAAAGAAAAAGTAACACAAAACAGTAATATTCCTGCATGATGAATGTGAATTTGTATTGGCTTTTAGACCTAGAGATATTGAAGGTTTGTAGTGATGTTGGTACTGATTCTATTTGTTCAGGGAATTTTCATAATTGGTACGTCTTACCAGTTTTTTTATATCTTCTGAAAGAGTGTGTTCGAACATGTATAATGGCTCTTTGGTTGCCCCTTAGCTATACTATCGACCTTTGATGACACTGTGACCCAGAACCCACATAAATTTGATTGAACCTTTTTGCTGTGTGATCATGTTGCGCATTTTTGTGGTTACTGGGGAGTTATTAGCTGGGTTCAGAATAGCCTCGATTATCGATCTGCTGTCACTGCATATTATATATACATATATATTATATATAATTATAAACGCCAAATTTTAATTGGAAGAAGCTAGAAAAATGCCAAGTTGAACTAAAACTCCGAGGCTAGAGAACGAAAAAATTCTAAATCAAGTTACGAAAGCGGTAATTTGGTCACACTGATCACCATTTGTCAAATTCGCTGAGAGCGAAGTAACGGTACCACGTTAGGCGCCTCATCATTATTCAGTTCATCATGGTGATTCTGGCGATTTTGTGGTTAGTGTTGCCAACCACTGTAACTAAGTTCAAATTAGTGCTGCCGACTTTTTAAATCAAATTCAGACGACTTTCGTCAATATCGTTGATAATCATTGAGCGCAAACCGCATATAGGAGGAGGAGCTCGGCCAAACACCCAATGAAAAGATTATAATACAATTCAATACATTATATTGGATATGGATATATTTAAAAAAGCCTTTTGGTTTTTTACTGAAGTAGGGAGGATATTTTTAAGGTAAAATCAAATATAATCCCGAAATCTCGGTATCAAAAATTGTCTTTGATATTGGCATCCCTAGCGTAACCTATGCAAGTGCATATATCATAAATATATTTATATCGTTTTACAATCACAGTTGGTCCTTTTTGTACATTGTACTTTCGATAACATCAGAACCGTTTATTCACCGTTATTCGCTAAATTGAATTTTTGTAAATTTGTGTCATGAAACTGCATATATTTTATTGGCAATGCTTATTGGATAAAATAAAATATGTTCGCTAGTCGAAATCGTTTTGTAGATTAGGACTATCGGTCTGCCATAGATTATGTAAAATTAGACGAAACACAAAACAAAGAAAAATAATTAGAAATTATTCGTTTAACAATTTTACCCAATAAAATTTCTATAGTTAAGTGAACATGAGTAAATTTAGAGAATTAGAAGATTGATTGGATTGACTACAAGTGGAATGTCTTAGATTGGGTGCAGTTGAAATTTACGATTAAATTTTTTTACTATTAGAATTTTAAAATACATTATTCATAAGGTATTTGTGGTTCACTCTGCCTCGGTAGTCAAACGGAAGTGCACTAACCTGTCATCCCAGAGGTTGTGGGTTCGATTTCCATGTAAAGCACGGTGCTCCCACTTTTCCAAATTTACGTACTTTCCCTGTTTCGAAAAAAAAAAATCATTTCTCAAATCCAAAAACTTATCGTTTCCATCCCGCACAATAGTTATCGCATTACTTGCATTGTGGCTGCTAAAACAAGCAAAAAACAAAAGAAATAGACACAGTTACACATTGCATCAGTGGCGCCAGCAAGAGAAAGTGGGCAGCCGCGGTAATAGCGCAGACACACCGCTTTAGCGAAGTCCTCAACCATCTGTGTGTAATCCTTCTGGTAGAAAAATGTGACACACAGATGGCGCTCAAAGCAGTAAGAAAGTGTGTTCCTAAGCAACGACAGTCCTACTTAGGACTGATTGCGGCCAGCTAATCACTTACCCTGCCAGAAAGCAAAATAGATTAACGAAACCAACGCAAACCAAGTCTTGTTGAGGCCCTATGCTCCCGCGAGAAGTGAACAAGAAAAAAAATTTGCGATTCACACTTTACACGAACTGTCCGACACTTGATTACCCTCACTGGAAATTTCTGAATATTTCCTATTTGGAAGATGTTATAACAAAAATGTTAAACTCAAAACTCATAAATAGTTTACCAATTGCGGTGGACCGACCTTGACAGGCTGTGCCAGTCATATTGGCTTAATGGCGTCTTTCAAATCTGTGTTCTGCTATTCATTCACACGTTCGTATTTTCTCACAAGGTGAAGCACCTAGGTTTAAGCCTTGACAGTAAGCTAACGTGGAAGCCTAACATTGAGGAGAGGGTAAGGAAGGCAGCAATCGCCTTGTATAAATGGAAAAAGATAGGACCTCTCGCCTACAAGCAAGTGTTAAAGCTTGCCTGGACTTATGACATCCAATCGTGGGGATGTGGAAGCAAAAAGTGCATAACTTCTATGCCACATCTGCAAAACAAGGTTCTTCGAAATATAGTAATTGCGTCCTACTACATACGAAACAATGATCTTCACCGTGATCTTAGTATGTTAACTGTCACTGAGGTGAGAAAACAATTTGTCACAGCTCACAAACAGCGTATACAAAACCATGTCAACGTGCCTGCATCCAGCTTACTTCAGCTGAATACCGCGCAAAGACGGCTAAAGCTTCTAACAGTTGCAGAGCGAATCGCATACATTTTTTTCGTTTATATGTCTTTCGTACATGTACTTAAATTATATAATGTTCTTTAAAACTAAGAAAAAAATTAATTCAAATTGCTTGTTGGTATTATTATTTACCTACTAGTTGCAGAATGGAAAGCGGGGTTATACTACGTTTTCGTCAACTACAATATCTCTTTCGACAGCATTCATAGAGTATGCATCATGGACGCCTTATATCGTCGAGGCATTGTGCCTAAAACATCCAGCTAATTGAAGCCCAGTACGATAACTTCAAATGCAGGGTTCAACATAATGGAAGTCTTTGACTCAAAATCTGGTGTTCTGGTTGCCTGATTTCTCCTATGTTGTTGCTAACCGTGCCCAATGATGCGCTTTCAAGATTTGTAGACGAAAGCCACAGAGGCATACAAAGTAACTTCAGCGAACACCTTGAAGACCTAGATTATGCCAATAACATCTGCCTATAGTCAAAAGAGCACTCCGACATGCAGAAGCAGCTCGACGTTTTAGTGGAATAACGAAATAAAGTCGGGTTGAAGATTATTGGAGAAAAAACTAAATCGCTTAAAGAACATGTCGTGGATCCAGCATTTAAAACGTCACCAACTTCACTTACCTGGGAAGTGTAATTTCTACGGATGGAGGTGTAGCAGACGTCACACAAAGCAGAAACGCAAAAGTACGTACCGCGTTTGCTCAGCTGAACAAACTATGGAGTTCTATATCGATATCCACACATACAAAGCTGGGTATTTTCAACTCAAATGTAAAATCGGTTGTTGTTGGTGTCGTAGAGCCTAAACATTCCTCATATGTATATGTACGGGAAATGTTGCTGGAGTGACAGTTTTTGGCCGGACATAAATCCGGGTCGTTCCGATTACGTAGAACCGGCTGTCGTGGGAACGATGTACAATAGGTCCTTTTTTATGGCTGTGAGACCTTGCTTATGAAATACCTGTACGCAAATAAGCTACAAGTTTTTGCCAACAAATGTTTAAGACGTTTATTATGGATTTGGTGGGCCAGAATAAACAATAACAACAGAGATCTTTGGGCAAATTATAAGTAGCTACCTATCCAGACTGAAATAAACCAGAGGAGGTGGAGGTGGATTGGCCATATACTTCGAAAGGATCGCACAAAAATATGTAGGCAAGCACTCAATTGGAACCCGCAAGGCCTTAAGGAAAAAGGACGCCCTAAGTGCACTTAGAAGAGAAGTCTCGAAGAAGAACTTACGGCTGCAGAGAAATCCTTTAAAGAAGTCAAAGTCAGCGCCTGTAGAGGCCCTATATCCCATCAGGAAGAACAGAAATTAATAAAAAAAAATAAACTAATACATCAGTGTTTGTTATCAAAGTGCAGATGAAGTTTCTTTTTCGAATTCGAAATGTATAAGAGACAATGACTGATGGAAAACTGAATTGATCTGCTCTGATATCGATTGAAAATGATGCTTTGGATTCTTCAGATATGAATGAAATAATAGATGAACTCGTTTCGAGGAAAAATAAAATAGTCAAAGAGTTTGAAGATAGACTAAGTTTGCATGAAGTTTTTTTAATAAATACATCTTATTGCTGTTGTAAAGAAAATCTACATATGCGCATTGGCAACACAAGCGAAAGCAAGCAAATTTTCTTTAGGAACCACACGTTTACGGTTCTAAAAGTCGACTTTTATTTAAGAAATATGCTAATATTTTTCTATCCAATTCTTGGGTGCACTGTACGAGCTTGTTGCCTTAAGTCAACTCTCTCTTTTGTCTCCATAGTTAACGCGGCTATGTTATGCCCAACTACCTCGGAAATGGCGACCGCCACTCTCTATACTCAGCTCAAATAAGACGCGCCAAGCTCCAAAAGAGAATCCACTACAAAATACGAAAAGCTCCTTCTCATACTTAGTGCCAAGTGAAACGTTGATCATTTGAGTTGCTATCAATCATAAAGCACGCCTGGTCTAAATTGCATCAAAATTTTTGTGTTAAGGAAATAAAACTAAGCATAAGCCTATTCGGTGCTAAATAGTTGAATTGCACGCGAATACGAGTAAATTCTTGTTTTGAAAATATTTCTACCTAACAAAGCAGCAAATATAAGAATTGAAGGCAATATCCGATATGTTGCCTAATGACAGGCACCTGAAATGGGCGAGAAAATACAACGACGTGTGTGCTTATTGTAATTGTTTCAATGTGTAAGTGTGTGCACATTGCTAAAGCGTGAAAATATATTTGCCAACATATACACACATACACTTGTCGATGCAGTGCATCGTTTTCAATATTAGGCATTTACACTCATGATAAAAAAAATAATTTTTTATTATATGTATTATTTTATTAATGTACTGATAAATTTTTCATTCGCCTGATCAAAATGCTGTATGAGGGTTCCGAACTGACAGTACTGACCAATGGTACCATAAGGGACGCATTCTCAACAAACGTTTGACTCAGCTTGACTCCTTTTCCCTATCGCCTTTGTTGAAGTCATGTGCAAATTCACTACGCGTTCTAGAGGTATTTCATGGTTTCACACCAGGCAACTGCAAGACTTGTAGATACTTTGGTGACGACATGTGACGGTTATCGCACAAGTTGACCAATAAGTAAGCGAAGGCGGACGAATTAGTAACGTTGGCACACAAAGTCGGGCTGGAAATAAACGTCGCAAAAACCAAAGCATTGAGATTCAACCACACCAACAATAACCAAGCAATGATAGATGGAAGAAGTGGAGTTAATTGATAGCTTCTGCTACCTGGGTTGCAGTAAAGCAGCGGTTGACGGAGCAGAGTAAGACGACACCAACAGATTGAGCAAGGCAAGAGTTGAAATTTGGGCAAACTCGCTAATTTCCAGAAACCCCAAGCTCAGGATATTCAACGCATTCAAGTTGACGCGGCTATAAGGAAGTGAGACGTGGCTCGTTTCGAAAATAATCACTCAGAAACTTTGATGAATCACTAACAAATAAGTAATGAAGAACTCTGGAGACAAACAAACGAGGAGCCCATCTTATGCCAGCTAACAAACCGGAATTGGAAGGTTAGGTTAGATTAGATTTAGCAGCCGCATCGCACATAGGGACAGCCGTTGTGAGTCTCCGGGGCTGCGCTACATTTCCCTTTCCAGATTGAACCATCCTGAGCATTGGATAAAGCGTAAAGGGATGTTGATACCTAACGTGTATAGATCATCCATATTCATTAAGAAGTAGAAGCTCATATATCGGTTTCTGCTTCTGGCTAGAGCCGGGCATGTGTAGAAAAGGTGTTGAATTGTTTCCAACTCATCCTCAGCTACGTTAGAAATCATGCATGCAAACGCCGAATCTCCTTGCGTAATTTCCTACGAGATAATGTCTTGTGGGGGCCCCTACTAAGGTCATAATTTAAAGTGTACTCATTTTTAGAATATTCTTAGATAGATGTAAATTTAGCTTTGGCCATATTCGCCTAACAATTTCACAGATATTGGCACTAATCCATCGTTTACTTAGAGATGTAATTAATGCTTCCATAACAAGAAGCTTACAAGTTACCTCCCATGCAATTTTTTATGTTAGGTATCCGCTTGAAAAACACTAGAGTGATCCAGCAGTTTAAGGGATTCACGGATAAAAAGCTCTGCGCAATATAACCCTGATCCTACACCGCTATCCATTTTAGATCCGTCCGTGTAGATCTTAACGGGTGTGTTGCGTGATGGATCTTCTTCAAGCCATTCCAGTCTAGAAGGGATTTCCACAGAGAAATTCCTTTCGAAGCAGAGAATGGAGGGGGGGGGGGGCGAGGGTGTAATCGCAATCACTGGGATATCCATATAGGAGTCTAAGATGGTTGAATGTCCATGGGTGACAATCGTTCATTGTGACCTCGCTCTGGCCCTTACAGCGGAACAGGCCGCTGAGTATTTGCTGAAGAGATCCAGGGGTGGCAGATGTAACATGAAGCCCAAAGCCATGGATGGCGAGGTTTTCATGACACCACACATTGCTAATTCCGCTGATCTCTCTGCACCTTACTCAGGCAACTTCAGACAACATTTCCATATAAATGAATAGATCTGACAACTGGAATCGGAAAAGGCTTTTGGAAAACCGTTCTACAGCATAACAAGAATTACCGTGGATTGGAATCTGTAACGAAGCAGAAACCACGGTCGGCCAAAGAATACCTGGAAAAGATCCACTCTACATGACTTATCCTTCATAAACTCAAGCTGGGCAAAGGCTAAGGCGAGAACAACTAATCGCGTACATTGAAGAAGCCTTGTAGAGGGAGTATAGAGCCGCTCCTCAAAGTAGTAATAAGGGGAAAAATATAGATATTTCCATTAATTTTTCATTAATGTTTTATGCTGTAGAATTACCTACCCAAATTTGTTTTCCTTAAGTCCTGTTTAAAAAATGTTAATTTTGATTTTTAAAAAATTTTGCATTTGTCGATTTTTTATAAATCGTGTATGAAGTATGAAACTTTAATTTATATTATATTTCTTGTAGAATGAACTGTATTTTGATAAAAAATTTGTGAAAACTAAAGGAAGAAAACAAAAATAGTGGGAAGTGGTCAAAATATCGCGAATCTATTATTTTGATCAAGAGTGTATAGATGCACATATACATATGAGTATATGTGTGAGCATAAACGCAAATGCATGCATGCATATGTGTCCTGGTGAAACTGTTTGCAATATTCAAAATTGCAATTGTTTCATTTGCTTTTGTTCGAAAATTTCTGTTGTTTCATTAACTCATACGCGCATATACTCATGTATACACATACACACACACATACGCACCCACTGTATATTGACTGATATTAAGGCGCAAAATTTCGCTGTTCGATCTTCAATCGCAAATACTTCACAATTGAACGCTCGTACGCCTCAGCTCATCAATTGTATCGCAAAACGCCGAAATGTATGCAACAATATGCACATGGCATCGTGCATACAACGCGTAATTGCAAAATTTGACGGTAATACAATTGACGCCACAGTCGCCATCAACGGCTACTAGCGCCACTACCGCTGCCATCACCTTTACCGTCGACGCCGCCATTGCTTAATTTTCTGTTCATCACCAATACACGTATCGACTAACAGATCAAACGCCACAAAGCAAATGCCTGACTGCGGGCTGGTAATTTGTCTGCTTGTATGCATATTTGCGCCACTTACGAGCGGTGCCAATTGCTGCATGTGTGCTGGTTGGTATGTATGTATGCACAGTTAGTATGGTTTTATTGATGCCACTTGGCGGCGTGTAAGCCTCTATGCGTGTGTGGCTGTGTGTGTGCGGTACAGAATCAGACTATAGGCTTGGTTGGTGTGTTGCCTCACAGTTTTGTTAGCAAAGTGAAATGAAATTAAATGTCTGAGTGATTGGCACTTTTGCAGCGTTGCTATGTGCTAACGCACGCACACACATACATACATACGTGCACACATACTCATATATATGTGCAATATTGCAAATAATTTTCTTTTGTTTTCTCGCCACCCTCGTTTGAGTGAAATTTTCGAGTGCAATTTAAATGTGTTTTATTCCATCGATGCGAGGCGCAGCAATGCAGGTAATTTGATGCAATCAGCCTTTGTTATAATTTCGCGTAGCTGCCTACATACGCACATACAAACATCTCATATGGAGTGGGGACAATTTTGTAATGTGGCTCGTCCTACATAGAAAAACGAATTGATGAATGAAAGAAAATTGAGTATTATTTTCGGTGATTTGATAGCAGTTTTTAACTCTATTACACATGGGCTGAAAAGTCCCGGCCTTAACAAAAAAAAACACATTTTGTTTTTGTTGAAAATTAGCTTTATTAATCAACGTATTTTCCATCAGGAACAACGCAACTATTCCCGCGCCGCTGTAACATTTTAGTACAACTTTTGTAGAACGATTTATCTTTTTCCTCAAAATAGGCATCGAAACCAGTGATAACATCTCCATTCGAGCGAAATTTCAAATTTCTTACTGGCGATCATTTTTTTAGGTCTGCGAATAGCCTGGCCAAATCTCGCGACTGCGATGGATGCGGGAGCAATTCGAAGCTCAACTCAAGTAGTTTTGCCATTGCTTTGATTGACCTGTGACGTTCTTGTTTTCGTCAACAGTGAGCAAACGTGGCACCCACTTTGAACAGAGCTTTCTCATAGTCAAATACGCATGCAATGTAAAGCCACGACGTTCTTTTGATATCCACACGATGTCCGCTAACTCACGCAACTTCCCTTTTCGATCATTCATAATGATTTTGTGGATTTTCTTGATGTTTTCTGGTGTTAGCGTCACGAAATTGAAATTTGAAATTTGAAAAGGTTGAGCCAAGGAGCACCAGGGGATTTGGTGGCTCCTAAACACTCAGGCACAATTGTATTTAAAGCTCTGGAGAGAGCGTAGATAGTCAATGAGGGAAGAAGAAAAGTATCAGAGAAAGAGATAGGAAAGAATAGAGACAGAAATAGAGATAGTTAGTTCTGTGAGAATTTTCCAGATTTTTTGGCAAATCTGTAAATATCCTCCTGTTTTAGATAACGAATATTACCCATTCTCATGACAACGGAACCCAAAACACGCAGCCGTGCTCTAGCAACGGCAGGAGACTCACAGAGAAATTGCTCAGTGCTATCCGCCTCCTCCAAGCATGACAAAGATTCTCAAAGATTCCAATGGTGGTCATATGCTGACCCCATGGGTTGTGTCCTGTAGTGATATCGACCATCAACTTTGCAGTGCTGCAGCGTTCTAGACCGGACCATAGCTCTTTATGTTGATTGCCTACATAATCGCTGATCGGATTATTGATTCCTGCGGGACTGATTCCGATTATTGGCTCTGGCCACAATTCATCGGCAATTTCATTTCCTTGAACACCAGAGTGTCCCGGAACCCATATAAGTACAAGCCTGTTTTGTCTTGCGACAGAATTAAGCTTCTTCTTACATTTTTTAACAACCTTTGAGGTTTGCTTCGCGTTCTTCAGGACCTTCAGTGCAGCCTGACTCTCACTGAAAACTCCAATCTGTTTCCCGCTCCATCTCCTCTCGATTATCAATTCGGCTACTATCAGGATGGCAAAAACTTCTGTTTGGAAAATAGTTGCCCCCATAGCATAGTGATATAGGGTGTTTTTTTTAGAGGTTAGGTTTTCAAGATAAAATAAAACGTATATAATTTAATGTTATGGCCAAGAATTTAGCTTTATTATAAAGATAAGGGTTTGCCATTATGTTTTAAAAATGATACCCATTCAACCAAAAGTGAGCTTCATCGCTGAACAAAATTTTCTTCGATGCGTCGCGCGAACCGAACCATTATTTTCGTAATAAATTTGCACGATTTGCAAACGTCGTTCAGGTGTAGGTCTATTCATTATGAAATTGCAAACCAAACTGAGCATAAATCAAGTGACAGCTGTCAAAAAGACCATCTACGAAAAAAGTAGTGCCAACTTGAAAACCTAACCTCTAAAAAAACACCCTATACTTATTACTATCGTTTAAGTGCCATCCGGCTCCAGACCCTATTTCATTCTTGGACCCATCGGTATAGAAAATATCCGTCAAACCTCCCCTCTGGATTGCTCCATTGTTCACGCAATGGAAATCTGGCATCAAATTTCAAGCATCTCATTTGGATATCCACTGCGGTGTGAATCATCGGAGTCCCCATAACAAAAGTAGCGTCGCTCTTAGCACAATGACTCACGTTGCTCTTCAGGTTCTGGAAGGTTTTCCAATAAGGGCGCATTGAAAAGGACAGAAACAAGTTGCTTGTGCGCTTCTTTAATTCTTTTCTTATCCCAGTTGGAAATATAGGGCTTCAACAAAATATTTATGTGTGAGCTATTGCACTGCACAACAGAATTTCTGATGATTGGGTTATGATACATGTTTTTAGTCCAATTTTTAATGACAATTTCAAATCTGTAACTGAAATTCCTGTATCAGCTCTATATGACTCTATATGACACATTTGACTTTTTGTAATAAAACACTATAGATTTAAAGATTATTTTATTTTATTGCCTTCTTAAGTTGAATAAAATTTTCTTTTATATGATTTCCTTGCTGAAGTTGAAGGCATAGAACTGTTGTTAATGCTCCAACAATAGTCGGCCATCATGTGCCTGTTCCAGTAACCTTGATAGCGTTCCTCCATTGTACGAAAGTCTAGGTGGAATCGCTCACCCTGTTCTTCGCTGAGATCCCCAAGATTGGCTGGAAAATAGTCCAGATGGTTGTAAAGAAAGTGTAACTTAATGCTCATATTACATCCAACCCTTTGCAAGTGACCCATTAGTTGTTCGACGTGCTAAGAATAGTCAGAACTTTTCTTATTTCCTAAGAAATTTTGAACAAGCCAAACAAACTCATTCCATGCCATTTCCTCAATCACTGTCATAGTGTCTATGAAATTTGAGTCTTTTATTAACAACGACCTTATCTGTGGCCCGTCAAAAATACCCGCTTTTATCTTTTCTGCACTAAATTTTTGCACTCGCTATTGTCTGTTTTTGCCTCAAAATGTAAAGGTTCTTCCTGTGAAGCACCAGGTTGAGGTTCAGATGACATCTTAGGGCTCAAAACACGTCTATGTGCTGATCGTATGGAAGGATATTCCCATTTGCCTCGATTTTTTCGGTTGATTCCAGTTATTTTTACCATACAAAAATAACAGTCGTCGTGGTGGTTCACAGGTTCAATCCAGATCATAGCAGTTTCGTATCTAAATTTATTCCTTTTCTTATTCGTCCACAAACGTAGAAACTCAACTCACGTTTTGCATACCTTTTGTGGACTCCAAGGCTTATTTTTCATTTCCGTTGGGTGACCGAAGTAATTTTTGTACGCCTCATTTACGAACTAACTCTCCGCAAATAAAACAAAAACTATTCCGGTCATTTATACAAACTCGTCTTGACGATGCCATAACAAATAATATTAAGAAAACTTAGTATTTGTTTAAATATTCGTCAATTAACACTGAAATATAGTGATTTTTTTGTGATAGCTATACCTCGTAAACAAGAGCTGTTACAAAAAAAAATGCGGGTATATTTAGAATCAGCGTTGTCAAATTAATAAACATCAAGTATCAAAAGTCATTCATCAGACAAAAAGTGCGATTTTGTTTTTTTGTGTTATAAATAAAATTCGAAATTCCAAAAGCTCTAATTTTTAGCAACTATACTGCATAACTGAAATTCTATTTGGCTTTAATTGCGTTCTAGAGGCATACCGAGAAAAGTCATCAGCGTAATAAAATCACACTATTTTGAATGTAAATTTTACGCACCAAACAAATCTCGGATGCGATACGCCTAAAATCCAGTGTAAAACAGGGATACCTCTCGTCGCCATTGTTATTTCTTTTAGTCCTCGACAATGTGTTGAATAGAGCGCTAACCAGCAAATATGGCGTGACCTGAAACTTCTATGATCACTTAGAAGAGTTGGCGTACGCAGATGACATACCACTTCTGTCCGTCAAAAGGTTAGATGTGCAGGCAAATTTGGACCAGGTAAGTGCTGTCGCAAGGTAAGTTGGGCTTAAAATAAACGCTAAACAAAATTAATTTCAAATTGTACACAAAATGAGGCACCCGGTTTACTGTGTATGGAAAAGAGATCAGTTATAATACGAAATGTTGATACCTCGGGAGTAAAATAACATCAGTAGGTTGAACGTATGAAGACCTCTTGCATCGTATCAACCACGCTCGTGCAACGTTTTCCCAGTTGTATAACATACACTGTGCGACAATTTTGGGGTCATCAAAATCAAACCGGACCGGACCTTTTTTTTCTGAAAATATACCTATTCAATAGCAAAACCCTCGCTGGGTTTTTAAAAGTTAGCTCGATTTTTTTTTTATTGCGTTTTGAAGTTTTCTATTTTTATGAGATTTTGGAGTTTTACCTGTACGCTAAATTTGACTTATAAATGGACCTTTGTTTGATTTAATCGATTTATTTTGTCATAGCTTGATGCAGAAATTGCGTACATGTACAAATAAACTTATTTTGAGAAGAACCTATATCTCAATACGCAATTTTGAATACCAAAATTTCGAAAAATTTTATGTTTTTACCATTTTTTACTGTAATTATGAAAATAATTAAAATTTCTCACTATTTCATCTAGCAAAAATGTTGCAAAATGTACTAAAAAAGTCATTTATAAGATAAAAACATAAAACTGAACTTTAAGTTTGTTATTTTCTAAAAAAATAAATTTTTAACAAGATCTTTCTTCATAAAAATAATTTTTTTATACTCTGCTTTAAATTTTTTTTTAAATATCTAAAAACTTTGTAGGTAAAAATATTAAATAGATTAAGTAAAAAGAATATAGACTTGAATTCTTATAATTTTTTTTTTTTTTTTATTAAAATAAAGAATTTTTACGTACTAAAACCTTAGAGACGAGCTCTTTTCGACAATGATTGAATTTCAACATCATCATTATCAGAGTAATCAGATTCACCAGTAAAGAATTCGATGCCTGTCTCTTCTTCTTCTACCTCATATTCTTTTTCCTCCTGGTTATTCCATTTTCCTTCATTTTCTTCCTGGTCGTATTAAAAAATATGTTTACTCCACCAACATATTTCGGCTAGTATGGCACCTGGAGCTCGTTTTCCTCGGTATCTTGACTCAAATGGCATCGCAGTTTGATGGTAGCGCTCTCCTTGCTCATCTGATTCTGTCGACAATTGTTGACTAAAATAGTCCAAATGTTGGTGAAGAAAGTGAATTAGAACAGGTAAAATCGTTGGTAACAAATTTTGGAATTTCTAAAACAAACATTTCCTGATAAGACAGACTACAACCTTCTTTATACTTTTTATTTTGGAATGTGTGCTAGCCACTTTTCTATGTACTTAACAGGCTAAAAGTCTTGTGAGACCAATCTTGCTTTTCACTACTCACGATCAAATTTTGTTACATCCAATATTCATTGGAAAACCGTATCTGGAAAAAATACTAGCAAAAATAGAAAAATCTGAAAATGTGTATAACGAGTGGTTACGTATTAAATTATTTTCATAATTACAGTAAAAAATGGTAAAAACATAACATTTTTCGAAATTTTGGTATTCAAAATTGCGTATTGAGATATAGGTTCTTCTCAAAATAAGTTTATTTGTACATGTACGAAATTTCTGCATCAAGCTATGACAAAATAAATCGATTAAATCAAACAAAGGTCCATTTATAAGTCAAATTTAGCGTACAGGTAAAACTCCAAAATCTCATGAAAATAGAAAACTTCAAAACGCAATAAAAAAAAAATCGAGCTAACTTTTAAAAACCCAGCGAGGGTTTTGCTATTGAATAGGTATATTTTCAGAAAAAAAAGGTCCGGTCCGGTTTGATTTTTGATGTCGCACTGTGATATGGATTTCAAATTCCTTATCAGTGAAAACTAAGCTACGAATTTTTAATTCCAACGTAAAAGAGGTGTTGCTATATGGCTGCGAATTACATCCGCTTCCTTTACATACGTGCTTAACCGAAGGCTGCAAATATTCCTCAACGCCTGCTTGCGCAAAATTTAAAAAATATGGTAGCCTTCTATTATTTTAAATCAGGAGTTGCTTAATTCGACCAACGAACTCAAAATTGAACTCATCGTCAAACGCAGACGATGTTGCCGGATACCAAGGCTGCTCTATGGTAATACGCAGGGCACAGGTCGAAGTGAAAACCTCGTAAGAATTTAATAGAAATACGCAAGGTGTTAGGAACTGTGGAATAGCAAAAACCTCGTGGCGATGGTTGGTGGGTACGGACTTATCAAACTCAAGTACAATCTGGAATTCTTTAAAACAATTTGCTCACAACCGTAATTGCTTCCGTACTTTTCTTCTGCCCAACGTTCCAAACGGAGTAAAAGGAAGTTATATATTTTTAAATATTGCAGCTTCGTCCGCCATAGCCGAATGGGTTCAAGTCACGGGAACAAAACACCAAGTGAAATGCGCGCGATCAAAACCGTAGGCGTGAAACATCAAAGTATGCAAAAAGATTTTTCCAATATTCGTTGATCTTCGGTAGGTAATGGCAAACCTCCGAGAGTATTTCTGCCACGAAAAAGCTCCTCATATCAAACCATCTGCCATTCGAAGGGGGTATAAAACGGCAGATCTCGCTAATTGGGAAAAAATATTAAGGCACACACCACAAATATGAGACCCAAAAAGGGCGGAAGCGCCAATTATATACGAGTATATACTTATACTTAGTCTTGCCACAAATTCTGTTACAAATTTTACAATGCATATGGGGAAAATAAATTTGCAGAAAACAGTTAAGTTGCTTTTGCTTTTGTTCGTATGCATTCTACTCATAAATTTTACTCAATTTCGTGGCAAATTTCTCCTATTAACAATGGAGTGGGTAGCTAAGGAAATCGTATTGCAGTGATTGCATTAAACAAATGTGGTAAAAGTGCAAGTGAGATGTAGGAACTGGTGAAAAAACTTAGTACTTGGATAATGTTTTTTTTACCATCAATCGCTTTTCCCTGAAGTGACAAGCAGAAAAATAAATGTTCACCCTCGCGTGGCTCGAACCAGTGCAGCTATAAAAGTCTCTCGAGAAAGAATTCGCTGGAAAGCAGAAAATCATATCCAGTGAAATTAATGTATCGACCAAATCCGTGTCAAGACTAGTAAGAGATAATCTCCTCATGAAAGTCTTCCGTTGCTCAACTGGTAATCTTTTGACAACGAGCTTGAACAAAAATTAGACTCTACAGATGCAAGTAGCTTCTTCGGTGGCACGCGGCCAACGGCCATGAAAATATTATTTTCCCACATGAGAAACTTTCCACTATTGAAAAAGTTTTTAATAAGCAAAACGACAAAATATATGCTGACACTCTTAAAAAGCTCCAAGGATTCAGCGTGGCCACCATCCAGCCTCTGTAATGGTTTGGATTGTAAAGGCGTTGCATCTCTTCATTTCTGCGAAAAAGGGGTTAAAGTGTAATAGGAGGATGTCTTAGAAGGCGTGATAAAGCAGTTGAACAGTTCTCTCTTCAATGGAGATTATTGGATCTTCCAGCACGATTCCGCTCCAGCCCGAAAACCACCTGGGTTCATTGCAACAGAAGATTGGCCGACTGAATGTCCAGATCTGAATCCATTCGACTACAATTTGTGGTCAGAATTGGAGACCATGACATGTCGAAGACCTCACCGAAATTTGGAGAGTCTCAAACAATCTTTTGTTTGAGCAGCGGCGTCCATATCCATAGAAACCCTGCGTGCTCCAATAGCTGAATGACCTAATTGTTTGAAGGTTTGTGTAAAAGCAAAGGGTGACCATGTCGAATGAAAATTAAATTTTTTTTTTTTAATATTTACATTAATAAATGAAACTAATTTCATTAAAAAAGTATTAGAATTTTTTATCTATAACGGACTTAACTTGTAACAGAACTTATGTCAAGATTAAGTATACATATACGGGGAATGCTGCTTCCGGGTCGTTCCAGTTACGTAGAACCGAATGTTGTGGGAACGACCTTAAGGGTGATCTCCAGGCTCGCAGGTAGAGGATAAAATTTTGAACCTTTTTCCGCATTATTTTGACGACAAAATTAATATGAGATTATCCGACTTAGACTCAATAGACAATTATTGTTGCTCATTTTTAAAAGACTATTTTTTGCATGAAAATTTGGTGAATGCTTTGTAATCGCTTTTTGCCTTATCCAGACTATATATCGAATGCGAAGTAATCTCACATACATTTCTTCAGAATATCTCTGACCAGGCGGTACCCTCTCTATTCGCCAACCCTACCTACGTTTGATCGATTCTCTGCTTCTTAGAGGTCCGAATAGAGTGCTTGACCTAAAGCTAGCAGCGTTTAAAAGATAATTCCTTTTCAAGTATGTATATGGATACATTTTCTTGGCAATCAATTCTACTTTCCTTCCTTTCCTTTGGGCCATCGTGCACATCTCCGATATTCCTTTTCCCCGAAAAGGTAGTATATCGCGCTGCTATCACTTTGACCGCCACTGTGCATAATTATAAGGAAACATAATAAAACATTAAGACGCATACATTCGCGAAATAAAGATGATAAATTACCAGGTTTCGCCATCAACTAGGGTAAATAACAAAATTGTGAAAGTAACTTCGACTGTCACATCACCGGGAACTCGGCTCAATGAAGAATGCTGCCTGTTCATGTCACACGACTTTACACACTTGTCCAATTAATAGTTGTTTAGATGGCAGCGAAGCAGCATGAGCGTATTCTGTTTCATTTTTCCATATATCACCAACACAATCTCAGTTTTTTTCGTACACAAACCGCCGTCATAACCTCAGTGATGTCAGCCAATCAGCTGATTCTTTCATATTCTCTGAGAGCCGGTTAACCGACTACTCTTGATCACACCTTTAAAAATCTTTTCGCCGTGGGTTACGTCAGCTAATCAGCTGCCATTCTTTCATATTCTCTGAGAGCCGGTTAACGGACTACTCTTGATCACACCTCTAAAAATCTTTTCGCCGTGGGTTACGTCAGCCAATCAGCTGCCATCCCTTCATATTCTCTGAGAGCCGGTTAACGGAGAGCTCTGGGTCATACCTCTAAAAATCTTTTCGCCGTGGGTTACGTCAGCCAATCAGCTGTCATTCTTTCATATTCTCTGAGAGCCGGTTAACCGACTACTCTTGATCACACCTCTAAAAATCTTTTCGCCGTGGGTTACGTCAGCCAATCAGCTGCCCTTCTTTCATATTCTCTGAGAGCCGGTTAACCGACTACTCTTGATCACACCTTTAAAAATCTTTTCGCCGTGGGTTACGTCAGCCAATCAGCTGCCATTCTTTCATATTCTCTGAGAGCCGGTTAACCGACTACTCTTGATCACACCTCTAGAAATCTTTTCGCCGTGGGTTACGTCAGCCAATCAGCTGTCATTCTTTCATATTCTCTGAGAGCCGGTTAACGGAGTGCTCTCGGTCATACCTATAAAGATCTTTTCGCTATGGGTTACATCAGCCAATCAGCTGCCTTTCTTTCATATTCTCTGAGAGCCGGTTAACGGACTACTCTTGGTCATACCTCTAAAAATCTTTTCGCCGTGGGTTACGTCAGCCAATCAGCTACCATTATTTCATGTTCTGTGAAAGCCGGTTAACGGAGTGCTCTTGGTCATAGCTCTAAAAATCTTTTCGCCGTGGCTTACGTCAGCCAATCAGATGCCGTTCTTTCATATTCTCGGAGAGCCGGTTAACGGGCTGCTCTTGTTTACACCGCTAAAAATTCATTTCATTTTCATTATGCCCTCGACAAGTATTCTTTCTCCTCAGACTTGTTTCTCTAAAAATGCAAATCCTTAATTTTTAGGTGGCCTCTTAAAGGCAGATGCTCTTAAATATTTAATGGCAGCAATTTATTCGGTTACCATCTGGCTAGCACTTTGGGGGTTTTACATATGGGTAGTTATTTATACAAGGTGGCGCAAATTCAGTCATCCAGTTTTGATTTTGAATAACTGTTTTACTACAGCTGCCCAATCCTCAAGTGTCAAATATGATTGACATCCGACACCATTCGCAAAACTAATAAATTCCCAATGGAATGATTAATTTTTCGTTACACAATAAGTAAATATTTATAGTGCCTTTCAGCCGTGAGCACCTATCATGAATGCGTAAGTGTTAATATTTAATGCTATTTATAAATTATTTCTCTAATTTAACAGAATTTGAATGTATGAATAAAATTATATGCTACATCTCGCTATTACACCTCTAATACCACTAAAATGTATTGTTAAGTATGTATATATGTATGTGTGCATTATGCAAAGCTTCGCAATTGATTTTCGGTTTGTTTCCGGAATTGTTGAATATTTAAATTTAGCCCCGATAAATGACCACAGCGATAATTTCCCCATTCAGTTAGCCAAGCCGAAGTGCTGAAAAGTTGGCAATTATTTGTGTTATTATGATTGGATTTGTTGGCATTGCATTGTTTTGTTGCAGTTGAGTGCATTTAGATAATAAATAAATTCCAAAACGTAATTTTGTTAAATTAAACATGGCAACTTTTGGTCATATTTGTGGCATGGCTTTATTGCAAATTGTATTTAGTATTTCGTATTGCATTTGCATATAACAAATACAGGGTAAGTCGGGTGAAGTGCAAATAATTAAAAAAATTATTATAATATAACCGTCGCAGCTGGAAACGGATTATATTTTTTTGAAACCAACATCCTTATAGAAATTTTAAGGCTCTCTAAATAACCTCGTAATGCTCCATAAAGAAACTAAGAACGCAAATTTACTATGTTTGACTCGTAGTTCCGTGTATATGACGATTTATGTGAGACAAAAAAATTAAAACATAAAGCTCGCGGAGTAATGATGATATCAGTTTGGCCGAGCTCCTTCTTCTATTTGTGGTGTGCGTCTTGATTTTGTACTACAAGTGGAGGGACCTACAGTTTTAAGCCGTCTACGAACGGCAGATATTTTTAAGAGCAGCTTTTCCATGGCAGAAATACACTCGGAGATTTGCCATTGCCTGCCGCGAGGCGACCGCTATTAGAAAAATGTTTTTCTTCATTTTTGTGTTTCATGAAGGAATGGAAGTCACGTACCAACCCATTCGGCAACGGTGGCCAGAGTAATGAAGATAGAGAGATGAAAGTGTATATAATAATTAATAAAATAAACATTTTTAAAAATTGTAATGCACAATGTTCAAATTTTTCAGTACAGGATACGTATGAAAAAATATTTATGAATATTGGATGCACTGCCTTCTTTCATTTGATACCCAGTTTTCTTTACCCTGTATTATTTTAAATTTATACTATTTTTTTAAACACTTTTCTTATTGAATCTGGTCGGAAAAACTGTTTACCGCTCTTTACAGATGACTCGAAGGGTGACGATAAAGTTGGCCTTGCTGTCAAGCGTTTTGGCTCGTCTTCCTAATGACTGTGGCGCATTTCAGGCTGGAATACTCACCATTAATAAGCTTATAAGGTAACTGTCTGGTTAGGGAAAAATGTGACTATGTTTAGAGAAAATGCCTTGGTGGAGTTGTCACTAATTCCATCATTACTCGCAAAATGCCTCCTGGCATCTCTTAACAAGACGGCGGAATATTTCCGCATCGATTTGATATGTGTGCCAAAGCATGGTGGCATACAAGGGTACAATTGTAAGGCGGATAAATTAGCGAGAGAGGGCACTAGCACTAGCCTTTCTCTTGGCATGGAGATTATAGTAGGTGTACCTCTATCAAGCTGCAAACTTGAGTAGTGTCACTTTAGCCCACGTGAGATACGTTGATAGGCTGACATGTAGCGCCACAAAAAGAATTTGGCCAAAATGGTATGCTAGGCGCTCAAGGCGCTCCTTAATCGGTAAAGGAAAAACGTCTCTATAGTAGTTGCTTTAATTACAGCCCACTGTTTCTTAGCTAGACATGCTAAGTATTGAATGTAACGTATTTCGACTATCCCAGAAGAGAAGAGAGAATGAGGAGGAGGAAGAGTCTGTCAAAGATCTTCTTTGTCACTGCTCTGCGTGGGCTGTCAGTAGGTTTAGATGCTTTCGCTTATCGTTCTGCAATATTACCGATGATCTTAAGGAAATAAGTGTCAGCCAGATCAAAGGGTTTACACTTAAAACAAAATAGTTTAATAAGGAGTAACAGGTGAACTGATAATGTGGTTTTACAATGGATCGGCAACGGTCTTAGTGTGTTGGTTTAAAGACCGATCGCCACATCCACAAGCCTATCTACCATCCTTAGTCAAGCTTTTGGGTGCTTCAAAAAAGTAGTAATGAGAAAAAATTGGTGAAGAAACTATCAATGCAGATAGGCTATACTCAATTACTAGTTCCGCGCATATGTTCATTTTCTTAATGTGATGAAAAATACTAATGTGATAAAAAGTATATCGCCAAAAATTCTTCGGATTACTTTTTATGTGAAGCTCAAATTTGTGGATGAATTCTTTATACAAAGACTTATTTAAACTACGAAATGTGTTCCTCTGGAAGATAAAAAAAAAATCAGAAGCTTGTTTCTTGAGTTAACTTGAACTTCTTTAAGAACTTATTTCTCAAATTTTTATGATGTTTAAGTTCTTTCGTGCACCAAAGAGCCTTATAATTAACACGTTTAAAAATTGGAACAAGTTTAGCACCCAAATCAAGCACTAAAGTGTTAAATATATTAAAGCACTTTGCAACTTCAATATTGCCTAAAGACACTTTCGCAATCAATTTTACGTAAAACATTATCTAGAATTTGGAAATCACTTCCGGCAAAATCAAAGGAAGGACAAAATTAAAAAAATTTAAAAAAATTCCTAGTCTAGCAGTAAAGGAATATGGTGCTCATTAATCGGTGATGTTGATGCAGCAGACTGCGATGCAAAAAAACTAATAATGTCGCTTATAAAAATTAAATCTAGTAAAAGACTCATACTATTGGTTATCCCACTAATCTGAGTTAAATCCATGCCTAGTAAAGTTTCAATAAAATAAGATTCCGTAAATATTGATATTCGATGGCGATAGATATTCGATGACCAGGTATTCGTACGCATAGTATTGGTATCTTACAGCTGCACAAGCGATGCCTGCCGATGCGTTAAATAAAAAAGGTTTTTGTCAAGGATTTGCTTTATAGCAAACTTTTTGCTAATTTTCAGTTGTTTTATTTACTTAAAAAATATTATTGTTTCGCAGAAATTAAACAAAAAATATATTTTAGTATTAAAAAACACAAATTTTTGACAGAACATCATAGAACCAGCAATATTTTTACCAAATACGATCTGCCGAATACCTTCATGCCACATAGGGAGATTGGTTAGCCGAGAGCAGGAAAAGACTGAATAACATCTGAATTTAAATGTTTACATGATTTAAGTAGGTCAGTTAAAGCTTTCCGCTACCGTGCATTTAGAATGTTGCTTGGCTCCTACTGGCTTAAGAAAATAAATCATTGCCGGTCCATTTAAGTCTATCCAGCCCAACTTCGTTCAAGGTGTCGATAACTCGAGTTCAACTCAGCACAGCTAATGCTTGCTCAAAAGATGATATCTTGAAAAGGGTAAGTGATATTCAATTAGCGTTCTATCAGTCTTCTCGATATTCCAATTATTAGATGTTGCTCCTTAGGATCAAAAAATATATTTATAAAACTTTGTAGAATGCTAAAAAAAAGTAGAATCGGAGACAAAAATTGTAAGCAGAGAGCGTGAGCCATTTATGTCGAACTCAGTAAATGCTTGAGGGTTTAGTGAGGAGAAGACATAAACATAACACTTGTCCCCTGAACATTGAGACTAAATTCTGGCTAAAGCCATTTGAAAACAAAGAATTGAGTTAAAAGCTATTTTTATTTGGTACTTTAGTCGATTGGTTCCATATCAATAGACCATTGTCTTCGATTTTTCGTAGTGTAGCGCGAAGGTCTCGATTTAAGATTTGGACGGTGCTTATATCGATTTCTTTCAACTTTCGCTTGATTCGATTGATCAACTATTGCTCTTTTCGTGCCTTCCAGCCCTTTTCGTTAACTATCCGCTTGAGAATTGCTCAGAAATTTTCTACTGGACGTGCCTGTGGCACGTTTGCAGAAATGTCCTTTTTTGCCCAAAATGAAATTTTTTGCTTAGTTAACCAATTCAATGTTTTGTTTTTTTGCACAATGGCAGCATGCAAGGTCTGGCCAAAACATCATTACGTCGCTATTGTGATAGTTCTTCAGTTTTGGCAAGCATTGACCGATATAAACGTCAGCATTGATCGCTTTGGCTTTGTTTTTGCGAATCAATGCATTTGAAAGACCCTTCGAAGAAATGACCAACCACACTAGCACCTTCAGGTCAAATTTTGATTTGACGGCATATTTAACCTCATTTGGTGTTGTTTCAATGTTGCCACTGTATTCACTCAATTTATTATTGGAAAATGTGTAGTACGATTCATCATCCAATATTATGAATTTTTCATTCGCAAAGTGTTCACGATGAAGTACACGGCAGCAATTTGATGTGATTTTGAGTTCTTTCGCTGTATATTTGGGTGCTCGCTTACCTTTACGATAAATTACATTGTTTTTTTTCAAAATCTTGTGACGGGCAGGCTTTGATATACCAACTTTTCGTGCTAATTTGCGTGTGGATTGATCAACCTTGTTTTTGGCACTTGACAACAGTTTTTTCGTTGTTGCGGCAATTGCTTTTTGTGGGCGACCCGGTATAGCCTTACTTTTCGGTTCTTTTCCATTTCGACAATCTTTCAAAATACGAAAAATAGTCGCACGAGAGATTGGTTTATCTTCAAACACTTTCAGAATTTCATTTGCACTGAGTCGTCGAAACAGATTGGAGACAGATTTACGTAAATCCAGCTTGTGGGGCATTTTGAATGGAAACTTTCGCGTAATATGAGTTTGACAGTTAGGCATAAGCACACTTGGGCATAACAAGAGCATGGAGCCACACACACAGTGTTTCTTTATGCACTCAAATATATGTCTGAAGTTAGTCTCAATGTTCAATGGACACAGTTATTTTAAATTCGAAATAAATTCAAATACAAATTATGCCATTCTCCAATATTTCTTATTCCTTCTGTTCAACAATTTTCAAATAAAACTCAAACATTTTAAAAATTCACATCTCAATTGCTCCACCCTGTATTTCAGTGTGATATAAATGCGAAGTATTAATTATATAAAATATATTTACTTATGTATTTGCGAGCGTTTTCTCAAAACAACTTATATAACTTTAACAGGTTTTGCTTTAAGGGCAATAAATTCTCTTCTACTATCGAGAAAATTAGTATTTCTTTAAACTTTCAATCAAATCGTTACTCAAGTTACCGCAATGAATGATTAACTGAATAAACATTCGGAGGGAAAAAGCTATTTAGTGCCTTATAGAAAAAAGTGCTAAGTCGACTTAAGTTCTTTTATCTGAAGTGCACTGCTATACCCACACACCTACATACACTTGTCTAAATATTAATGCGCATCATTTGTACGCTGCTTTGTTAACGATTTGTATTGCTGTTATTAGTATTAGTTACTTGTTGTTGTTGTTTTATTTTGTAAATACCTCCATTTAAAATTAGTGTAAATTTTTGAGTTCCAATAATTATCAGGCGATTACTTGCGGTAATTATTTGAAAGTTAGCATACATTAAGGCGCACAATGCAATGAAAATTGTTTATTGTTCACTGACGGACGGCGGATATGACAAAAACGTTGATTTGAGTAACAATTATTTTGCGAATACGTAATTTATTAATATAACTAAATGAAATGTACTGATTTAAAAATGTTTTCCCCGCACACTAGCGAAATAATTGTAATTGAGTGGCGAGAGAGTTTTGATTAGTTTTGGAATTTTTTATTAGGGTCAGTTGAATGAGATTAGTGATTCCTTGATACTTTTTCCAGAACAGGATTTTTTTGTACGCGATGCTTTTTTTCCAGCTTTTCTTACATGGTAAAGCTACAACTGTCTTTCATTAAAAATTCATTCCATCAGGTCAAAGTAGGTCACGTGACTTTAAGTTTTTTGCTGTTTTTTCGTTTTACTTTTCTTGTAATTTGAATGTAAATTATTTTAAGAACTTGAGACTTCGTAATGTCGCCAATACCTTCCGCTTAGAAAAACTTTGAAAAAGTTGACTCCAGTAAACTTGAAGCTCGTAGAGTATGTAATGAAAGTGTGAAATATTCTATCCCTTCGAAATACCTCTCTCGAAAGCAGGAACTATAATTACATCATCACCATTAGCATCACAAACGATTGTGCAGACCATTGCCTCTGCAACTACAGCTCTTCTCTTCAATCGATCCTGTACTACGTCTTTTCAGTTCGTCATTTGCAATTTCCCCAAGTCAGCTGTGACGTTATCAATCCAGCTCTACTTGGTTTCTCTTGTCCTCTACATCCAATCGGTAGTCTATGCAACGCTGTACTGGTAGCTCTGTTGTACGCATACCCTAACCATTTTACTCTTCTTCGTATGCCACAATTTTCTTATTCTTTCTTCATCGTTTTTATATCCGGTTCGATATGTTCCGCCATGCAATCGCAAAGAACCAAACATTTTTTGTAGTGCCTTTCTTCCAAATCTCAGCATTTGTGCGGTATCTGCTGCCTTAAGTATCCATTTCTCGTTGCTGTATGTTAGTATGGCCATCACTGCTTTATATATGTATTTTCATCTTTGGAGCTTTTGATAGTAATCGAGATTTAAATAGCTTTAAAGTGAGCGAAGTAAGCTTTATAGTCCGGGGTCCAGGGTTCGATTTTGGACTGCGTTTTTATACCGTTAAATTCTTGAATATACTTGTGACTTAGCTTTCATGAATAACGAAAGTGAACGCTGGCGCACCCGCGGTGGGTGTGATTGTGGAAGAGTACGAAATGTGTCGAAAAAAATGTCTACCAACTCATTTTATACCGGCTGAAATGTTTTTCATGTATTGTTGACATTTAGTAGAATAAAAAAAAAATAATTAGCTATGCGGTAGAGGGGGGAAAACACGTCAGCTGAACAGGTGAACTTGTAAAAGAAAATTTAAAAGTAAAACTACTTTATGACTACCGATTGTCGTAGAAACGCCAGGGCATGTCTCATCGTACACGTCTGTTTTACTGGAACCGAATAATTGTAATCACCGTTTTGTTGTTGTTATTGATACTGCATCAGGTTTATAAAAAAACACACAATTTTTGGCCGATTTTTTTTTTTTTTGCTTTGACCTTTTTTATCTGATTTTTCGCATTTGGCTGTAGCGGTGCGTGTGCGTGACTACCATTGGGGAGTGTGTAGGTTCGAATCTGTATTCATAAAATAGCAAAATGAAAAAATTATTCTAGCAGCGGTCGCCTTTCGGCAGGCAATGGAAAATCTTCGAATGTATTTCTGCCTTGAAAAAAACTCCTCATAAAAGTTTATTTTCCGTTCAGAGTCGACTTATACCTATAGGTACCTCTATTTGTGGAACAAGTGGATCAAGATACTAGCCAAAAATATGAGTAGAAGCTCTCCCAAGCATCTAAGATAAGTGTTCGTGCCAATTATTTATTTATTTTAATCTTCTTTGCTTATATCCTGGAATGCTGAAATAATTAGCTGACTTTTCCATAGAAATAAGTTTCCGCCCTCGTAAAAGAGGTGTCGCAGCTGATACTTTTGTTGTGTTCGCTCTAGTAATACATATAATGGTGATTTGAAGGTGTATATGTGAGGTGTCGATCGCTGTAGTTGACATTCGTTTGAGGCATAAGTATCCTTTTTTATCTGACTTCAAAAAAGTCTATGTTCAATCCGAAAAAACAGCATTTGCGGGAAGTCATGTTTCATTATTACCTTTTAAAGAAAATTGCAGCTGAAACATGTCGTATATTGATCAACATTTACGTTAAACACGCTGCATCAAATAACACTTGTAAAGGGTGGTTTTGACGCTTCCCAAGTGGCAATTTCGACGTGAGTGATAAAGATGGCACAAGCGAAGGGACACCGAAAAAATTCGAAGGCACTCAACTACAACAATGATTGAAGGCGCATGTCGAAGCCATGATGATGTGTCTAAAGAGCTGGATGTTGACAGATCAACCGTCGGTAAATGTTGGCACGCGATGGGAATGGTCCAGAAAGCAGATACCTCGGTGCCACATCAATTCAAGGAGATATCGAGGGATATCGAGAAACGTTTGGAGACGTGTGAGATGCTTCTTGAATGTTAGAAAATAAAATGTTTTCTGCATCGCACCGTAGCTGATGAAAAATGGATCCATTATGATAACCCTAAGCATCGAAAATGTTGGAGTCTGCTAGGTGAACCAGCTCCAACGACAGCGAAAAAAAAATATTCTTGCTTCGGAAGTTATGTTCTGCATTTGGTGGGATCAGAAGGGTGCCATCTATTATGAACTCCTGAAACCATCAATAGCGATCGTTAACGACTGCAGTTAATCTGTTTGAATCAAGCTCTGAGCTCTCAAAGAAAAGCGGCCGGAATGGGACGGTAGACATGGAAAACTGATTTTGCTGCATGACAACGCCAGGTCAGACGTGGCTAAATAGGTCCAGAAATATTTAGAGGTACTGAATTGGAAAATCCTGCTCGCCCGACGTATTCCACGGACACTGAACCTTCGGATTACTATCTGTTCCGATTAATGCAGTCAGCCCTTATTGGAGAGCAGTTCGCTTCTTACGAGAGCATCGCAAACCGGCTCAATGAATGTATCACTCAAAAGAACTCGAATTTTTTGTCAGAGGAATCCGTATGCTGCCTGAAAGATGGAGTGATGGGGTAAAGTTGTAGCTTCCAATGGCACATACTTCATATAATTTCAAGTATTATTTAATTGTTCAAATCATTCGTAACTTTGGCTACGGAAGGATAGAAACTTATTCAAATACCAATAAAAAACTAGACTTCATTCTTCTTCTTCGTCATCTCTATTGTATGGCCAGGTTCCGTTTATTTAACGAAAAAATTACATTTTGTATTGCATTTTAAAATAAAAATATACTTATTCCTTCATTCGTTAGTTTTAAGTTGGTCGTCTCCTATTGTCTCCATGCTGGTTCCACTCTTTTCTTCTCTGCAGGCACTATTTTAGTACATCAGTGATTTCGCACAACTCTCGTACCTCCTAGTTTCGTTTAAGATCGCGCCTTGTGTAGCCAGTTATTGCGTTTGCTTTTGAACGGTGGATATTATTTGCTCTGTTGTAAATAGTAGTATCTACTCGAGTTTAATTTCGTAGGTTATAATTGGCCTCTCGCATGCCTTATACATATATATGAATTTTTCTCTTGATCCTCATTGATTTCTTTTTCCATAAAATATCGCATAAACACCCGGACACTCGTGCTGCTTTTTCATATTGATTTCGCACTTCATCAGCAACATTTCTTGAATGAGTTGTTTTTGCGCCGAGGTAGTTAGATTTCATGACCTGCTCGATGCTTTTGTCACATACGACTAACTTTTTAACATTTTAATGGGTCTTTCGAAATTGTTAGTGCTTTCGTCTTTGATGTGGATATTTGAATGTTGTATTTTTGCGAAACATTTTCTGGGGAATATATTGTAGTAAACGTTGAAGTTCATATTCTGAATTCGACATGAGTAGCTTAACATAATAGTTTTACCTCACCTTTAAATTTCATCACATAACCCAGAGTGCGATTTGTTTCACAAACTTTTATCTTGACCTACTACCCACACACTTACATACATCCTTGGCTTGAAAGACTCATCATACTAAGCACAATGATTTTAATTTCCTTTGTATTCGAAAATGTCGCTTCACTTGGAATAACAAAATTTCAAGGCTAACTGCCACATTTCGTTTTGCGAAGAAAAATGAATTTCTCTCAGAATTGTTCATTGGCAGTATTTTCAATTCCAATTTCATGGTAGCCAAATGGTAGTCTAACCTATAAAAATATAATAAAATAAAAGCAAATCTGCATGTTTTTACAGCAAATCGATTACTGTCGATTTGCCATTACAAATAAAATGCCATAGTCTCATTGAAACGCAAACTCATTGTGAATAAACTGTATGTGAATGTATGCTTGGGAATGCGCATGTGTGTGTTGTGTGTGTGACTCCATATGCAGATGTCAGGCCAATTGCAGTAAAGTAATTGAAATGTTCGCATGCAAATTTCCGTTTCAAATACTGACTTCCCTTGCATGCTCAATTGCAATTCAGTAACTAGAAGGCGGGAAAAAAAATCCACCATCCAGCCAACTTCAATGGCGGTGAATGCTTTAAGACGTGTCTGCCTGCCAATTCGAGGACAAATGCGATTTAACACATGCATATGAAAATGCAAATGGTTTGGAGGAATTTGAAGCAGTTTTAAAGAACAATGCGCATGGGGATGGTGCATAAAAATACAAAATGAACCTAAGAATATATTTAAATTAGGATTTAAAAAAGGAATTAAACCAGTTGGCGTCTTCAAAGCTAATAAAGTTGGAATCAAACCCTGCGCTTCTTAAGATTGTGGATAGCTGAGTTGAGGATACTTAGATGATTCCAATAATTACTCTTTAAATGGGTCCCAATATGGTGTTAGACGATGAATTTTAAGATATACTCGTACATCCCTTACCCCAAACTGTGCTCGATAAGAACCCGAACCATTGTCGATGAGTTGTGAGTTGGTAAATTGTGTTGGCGGCTTAAATTTTTGGTCAGAAGCACTATGTAACGCTACAAAGCTCAGATTTTCCTCATCGCTTTCAGAGTCGACCAGAAGTTGAATTGAGCACGACAACTAAAGGAAATTTTCACCATCTTTGTTCACATAAACCACTTTAAGGTTATTGTTACGCTATAATCTAGATCCCACATCACTGATAAGAAAATATTCAATAGCGACTAGGAAGGAGGTAAAGTATTCCCTGATTAATTTCGAGAGAGTTTGTTTGCCGCTTGACCTCAGAAAAAATATACTGGCTTTAGATTATATTGGTGAGCAGCTAATCGACCACTTCGTTGATACGGATCACCACCGCCAAATGTACCTTAGATTTGAGTTCATGTATTCCTATTTACTTATACCTTCGAATCATAAAAGCATTACTTTATTAATCTACGTTTAGAAATATTACAGCCTATAAAATATAAGAAAAACCAAATTTTTTCCAAATAATGTTAACAAAAAAAAAAAAAATGTTTCTCCAAAGGAATTTTGTAGAAAGTAAATTTTGCCCTAAAAAATTAAAAAAAAAAAAAATTGGATAATAAATGTTTGAAAACTTTAAAAAACTCTCAAATTCTATACGAAAATTTTCAACAAAAAATAAATCTGACAATTATTAATTTTTTTCAAAATTATTTCAGTTTCTTCTTCTTCTTAATTTGCGCGATAACCGCTTACGCGATTTTGGCCGAGTTTAACAAAGCGCGCCAGTCGTTTCTTTCTCGTGCTAACCGGCGCCAATTGGACACACCAAGTGAAGCCAAGTCCTTCTTCACCTGATCTTTCCAACGCAGAGGAGGCCTTCCTCTTCCTCTGCTACCACCAGCTGGTCCCGTAACAAATATCATACTTTCAGATCCGGAGTGTTTGTTTCCATTTGGATGACACGAAGCAGTCAACGAAGCCGCTGGATCTTTATTCGCTGCACTATGTCTATGCCGTCGTAAAGCTCATATAGCTCATCGTTCCATCGTTTGCGATATTCATCGTTGCCAACGTGCAAAGGTCCCAAAATCTTTCGCAGAATCTTTCTCTCAAACACTCCAAGCGTCGCTTCATCGGATATTGTCATCGCCACGCTTCTGCGCCATACGTTAAAACGGGCAAGATGAGAGCCTAATAGAGTGTCAGATTTGTTCGTCGAGAGAGGACTTTTCTACTCAATTGCCTACTTAGTCCAAAATAGCGCTTGTTGGCAAGAGAGATTCTACGCTTGATTTCAAGGCTGACTTTGATATTGCTGTTAATGCTGGTTCCTAAGTATACGAAGTCCTTTACAACCTCGCAATCATAACTGTCAACAGTGTCGTGGGTGCCGATACGCGAGTGCGCAGACTGTTTGATTGATGACAGGAGGTACTTCGTTTTGTCCTCGTTCACCGGCAGACCCATTCGCTTTGCCTTTTTATCGAGTTTGGAATAGGCAGAACTAACAGTGCGGTTGTTTCATAAATCATTTTTTAAATAAATTATTTTTTAGGAAATTTAAAACTATGTCCAAAAGACTTGGATTATATGAAATGGATGCCACCTTCATCGTTTTCCCTAAACGCGGTTCTTCATAGTATTACAACTGCAACAACATATTGTAACATTCAAAGAAAACCTTCGTCAGGACACCATAGAGGTACTTTTCTTTAGCGAAAAGCAACATTATCTTCCATTTGGAATCTGATATCCGCCAGAATATTTAAAACAAGGTTCAGATCTTCACTAAGCGTGGCAGTGAGCACTTCTTTGATAATAAATTAGGACCAGTTACTGTGTGGTTATCATAACCGTGTAAGATTACATTGATTACCATTTGATTCGTTGCCCACTGTTGACATAAAATATCAACTGATACAACGGTTTTTGTGGTCGTCCCACCCTAGTAATGGAAAGGCCTCGAATGAACTTATGTCATGAAAAAATTTTCCATAAAACACATCTGACATACGGAGGCTTCATTAGATTCGTAGGCCAGCATGAATATACACACCAAAATTTTTAACAGAACCTGATCCTTACATCTAGCAAGATATGTATGCTCGAATTAAACTTACCCTCGCATATGTATAAGTGATTTCAAATGATCGAGAGGCTTCACGTATTGAATCGATTTTATCTTGTAAAGGTATAAGCTAAGATCTTCAAGCTAAAAATTTACAATCAGATAGCTGAGAGAATCTACATTTTTTTATATGGCATATAACTAAGCGATTTGGCTCATTTCGAACTGAAGAGCCTACGGCAGCGATATTCTCGACGCTTCGTCCATTAATCTCACTGGCAGAGTAACATTAAAACGTGAGTTTGCTGACTCGAAATTTCCTACTATAGTGTTATCTAATAAGAGGTGTTATTATATTTTTTTATATAAATGATCGGATGTTTATTTCATTATAAAGAGGAAGATATGCCGTTAATAGTGGAAAATAACATAAGGCAAATGACCACCACGACCATACTTACAGGACAATATCCTTTTCATGAAAATTTCCATAACCGAATTGCAAAGTGGTTGCCGTATGTCCTCGATAGCCTCACGAATTCCATCTTTGAGGTCTCGAATCGACCCTGGACTGATGGCGTAGACCGTCTTTTTCACGTGACCCTACAGAAAAAGGTCACCAGGTGTTAAATCACATGATCTCGGTGGCCAATTGTGATCACTTCTTCGAGAGATAACACGGTCCGGAAAGTTTTCTCGTAAAAGATCAATGGTTTTGTTGCTTGTGCGGCACGCAGCACCGTCTTGTTGAAAATAATCGTTGTCCAGATAAATACCATCCAATTCCAGCCATAAAAAACCGTTAAACCGCACAAAGTCTATCTCGCGGGTCAATTACTACGACCGAGACGGGCAACACTCGAAAACTCTATATGGGAGCACAGCTCCAATGTTCCAAGCTCTTTAACTAGTCAAGTATGAAATACTTTTTTGTATTATATTAGATTTCCAATTCAAATGCACTTAGATATAATTATCGCCCGAGAGGCAATACGTGAAAACTTTGCGGTAGGGTGGGCATGAAACACTAAATGGTAATAAACATATTTGCGAATGAATATCGGCTCTAATAACAGTCTCAGCAGGCAATGACAGATCTCCGAATGCTTTTCACCACGAAAAAACGCCCGATAAAAAAAAATTTACTGTTCGGAGGTTGCATACTATTTCCTCCGTTTGTGGAGCTACAGCGTGTTTTTTTTAGAGGTTAGGTTTTCAAGTTGGCACTACTTTTTTCGTAGATGATCTTTTTGACAACTGTCACTTGATTTATGCTCAGTTTGGTTTGCCATTTTATAATGAATAGACCATTTTACACCTGAACAACGTTTGCAAATCGTGCAAATGTATTACGAAAATAATGGTTCGGTTCGCGCGACGCATCGCGCGCTGCGTCCAATATACGGTCGACATAATCGTCCATCAGAGTCACTAATTCGATTAACCATGGATCGGTTTCGCACCACGTTTGCTCTAGTGGATAATACGCATCCTCAGAGACGTCGTACAGTGCGCACCGAAGACGCTATTGCTGCTGTGGAGCAGAGTATCGAAGAAGACCCGAATGAGTCCATCCGCCATCGCGCGCAGCAATTGGAGATGTGCCTATCCACTTTATGGAAGATTTTGCGGAAGGATCTTGGTTTGCGGGCTTACAAAATCCAACTCGTGCAAGAATTGAAGCCGAACGACCATCAAGCGCGTCGCACGTTCGGTGAATGGACCCAAAACGAGATGGCCACCGATCCCGATTTTCACAAGAAAATTTTGTTCAGCGATGAAGCTCACTTTTGGTTGAATGGGTATGCCACTAAGCACAATTGTCGCATTTGGAGTGAACATAACCCACAAGCCATTGCTGAGACGCCATTACATCCTCAAAAAGTCACTGTTTGGTGTGCTCTATTCGCAAAGGGAATCATTGGTCCATATTTTTTTAAAAATGAAGGCTTCCATAATGTTACAGTCAATGGAGAGCGCTATAGAGCCATGATTAATGACTTTTTCGTGCCTGAATTGGACGATGTTGATGTGGACGACCTTTGGTTCCAACAAGACGGCGCTACATGCCATACAGCCAACGCAATAATCGATTTATTGAAGGAAACTTTTGGTGAGCGCATTATCTCGCGCCGTGGACCTGTGGCGTGGCCTCCAAGATCGTGCGATATAACACCGCTGGACTATTTCTTGTGGGGCTATGTGAAGTCGCTTGTCTACGCAGATAAGCCCGAGACGATTGACGTCTTGGAAGAGAATATTCGGCGCGTTATTGCTCACATACGGCCCCAATTGCTGAAAAAAGTGGTCGAAAATTGGGCCTCTCGGCTGGAATTTATTCGAGCCAGCCGCGGCGGCCCCTTGCCCGAAATCATTTTTAAAACATAATGGCAAACCCTTATCTTTATAATAAAGCTAAATTCTTGGCCATAACATTAAATTATATACGTTTTATTTCATCTTGAAAACCTAACCTCTAAAAAAAACACCCTTTACATGGCACACCACGAATTGAAGAAAGAGCTTCACTGAGGTCCCAACACCCAGCCATATTTAATAGTGTATTGATGATTTTCATTAAATGACATAAAAAAATGAAAATAATTAATTGGCTTGTACACTTCTGTTAGGTGCTTGGCTGAGCTTTACATCCTATTTGTGGCATGCGTCTTGGTGTTTACTAGTGTTGTATGCCGTCTCTTAATAACAGACTTTTTTTTATGCGAAGAGTTTTCATGACCGAAATACACTCGGAGGTTTGCCTTTATCTTCTATTTCATACACGGAGATTCGAACATACACACTCCCGAATGGTACGCACCATTCATCTACGGCGGCCACTCATTAATTGGCATTAATTAACTGAAAACCAAAAAAAAAAATCAGATACTTGAACTAACATTAGCGGACGCACAAGAAAAAGCAAACTATTTTTTTTTAATAATTTTTAAAATCGAATATTACGAAAACGGTAAAGTATTGGCCCTCGTGTCCAAGCGTCTTCCAAGTTCTAATTTCTTTTTTAACAGTTTCAATTTCAATGGCCTTTCTTGTAACAGGTGTCAAGAAGAAAGAAAGTCTATGAATTACGAATTTGAATCACCCCGTGGACTTGCACATCTGCAAGGGAAGCAGCTACGCAAGCACTCAGAGGAAGCAGCTACGCAAGCACTCATGCTACACATGAAAGTAAATTTCAAATTAGGCAACCTCACCGGACACCTAAATATCCTAAATAAAATCAAAAACACCATAAGCATGGCTCAAGTTTCAGACCACATCGACCCAATCCTCAGTTTCACAAAAGGATACACAGTTACCTTTCCTGAGAGGATCGAGTGGAAAACAAACCCGAAATGGATGAATGATGATTCACAAAAATGGTACACTGATGGATCAAAAACACCTTATGGTGTAGGAGCAGGTGTAGTGGGGCCCAGAATCCACAAATCATACACTCTCACCAGGGACACCACTATCTTCCAAGCGGAACTATACGCAATAATGGAAGCAGTAAACATCATGCAACGCAGAAACCACAAGAGAGTAAGGATCAAAATACTCTCGGACAGCCAATCAGTCCTAAAAGCTTTAGATAGCTATACATACAACTCAAAAACCCTCTTAGAATGCCACAAGGCACTCAATAATCTGGCATCCAAAAACAATGTATCATTAATTTGGGTACCGGGACATGAGGGATATGACGGCAACGAAAAGGCAGACCTTCAAGCCAAAAAAGGGGCAGATGAAAACTTCATCGGACCTAGTCCTATGTTCGGTTTCAACAAAAACAACCTAAAACAAAAAATAAAATACTGGGCCAAAACTCTATTAAACCAGCATTGGAACAATGTAGAGGGTCTTAGACACTCCAAAAAGTTCTTAAGTTTCAACGCTAAAAGAGCCAACATGGCCCTCACGTTAAACAAAAAGAGCATTCGCACTCTCACAGGCGCCCTCACGGGTCACTTCACTTGCAACAAACACTTACATAAATTAGGCATAACTAACACCAGCACCTGCAGATTCTGCTGCGAAGATGAGGAGTCTATGGAACATCTCATTATCGAATGTCCGGGGTTGACGCACAGAAGGAAAAGGTTTTTAAACAAGTTCATGCTTACAGATGAAGACCTTCAATCACTCCCTCAGAAGGAGCTGGTACAATTCATAAGCATACTTAACAGTCAATAGACAGCATAGGGTGCACAATAGATCAATATGGTCGCAGTGCTAAAGGGCTACTCCTTAACCCTTTACAACCATTAACCATTAACCACATCTGCTTAGTGTGATATCTACTAGTTTCGCTGATAAATCAACTGTGTCTAATAATTTAATAGTCAACATTTAACGCCTTCTTAATGGATTAATGCCGACTTTGCTTTAAAAGGTGGTACAAATTTTAGCCAACCGATCGGTTTTCATACAATATGAAACAGTTAAGGTAGCCGCATAACCGCTAAATATTTGTTATAGTTACTAAAAGCCCGGAACTTAGAAAGACAAGAAAACCAAAATATTGAATATTTGTTAACGTTTTCCTCTTATTTTACTTGCCGCTTTAATAGAACGCACTTTAAGTAAAAAACCTGAATAGCCCGTTTGAAAAATATCCAATTCGCCCTCTCAACTATGCCACTCCTTTGACATTTTTCTCATTCAAGGATTATGTAACACGTTTTCCATTGGACTCTACAACAAATAAGTAGATGCTGGACATTTTTGCGCACCACATAATTACCTGGAGAAGCAACTGCAAATAACAGCACGTAGCTGGTGGAAAGAAGTTCTTAAAAAACTATTTTACAACAAAATACAAAAAGTGCATAAAAACTTTTGCAGTAAATAAAGAGAAAATCGGATAATACTCTGATTCAAACAAAACACATTAAAAAGCGAGCGAAAGACGATGAATGGCATAACTAAAGGTATTATTTAGTATTGAATAAAAAATGACGAATGCAAAATGCTAAACAAAAAGGATAGCATTGATTTGTGTTGAAGGACCTTTTTATAGTGGCACCACAATGGAATGCGGGCTTGTAAACTCAGCAAGGCACTAACAACAAATATATATAAGTATGTATGAGAGCAAATAAGAACTCACCCTGTAGGGAAAATCTAAGCTAAGCTCAAGTGATTCAAGTATTTTGGAAATTGTGCAAAAATTATTCTGAAAATTTGATAATTTGTAGGCTTGAGTATTGAAAAAAAAACATTGAGTATATTAAGAAGAGACTGAAAAATTTTGAAAAAAAAACAATTATTTTGAGATTTATTCAATGTTGAAAATTTGGTTATAATTTTTTTATTTTAAATTAAAAATTTTTTTTTTAATTTTAAATGTAATAGTTTTTTTTTATATTATATTTTAATATTGTAATTATTTCAGCACTTTTGTTTGATTTTATTTTCAAATTCAATACTTCTACCGTCTGTTGGGTTGATTTTATTTTTAAACTCTGGGTTTTTTTTGTACTTTACAGTATGTGGCCTATCCGGCACTCTTCTCAATCACCTGTTCCCACTCACTAGAACCCACAAAAAACCAACGATTGGCTCGACAATCGGACAAAAGATGTGCATAAAAATATGTATTCACAGTTGTCGGTTTGTCTACTTTCCAACGGGATATTTACGTCGAGTCATTTTCATCCCATTTCTTATTGCCTTCCTTTGGCTGGTTAGGTGTTGCCAAATTGGCTTATAATTATAAAAATTTAAATAATACTTTTTCATACTTTTCAGCTACATTACCTAAAAAAATAATTTAGAGAAAAAATTTTTATTTGGAAAAAGTTTTAATTTTTTTGCTGAGCATTTTTGTGGAAAACAATTTTTGTGTCATAATCTTAGCTATTGATAAAAAAAAAAAATAAAAAAAAACTAACGAAACTGTTTTTCAAAAGTGTCAAAAAAAAATTTTATCTCAAAGAGATACATTTTTTTTCCAAAAAATTTGTTAGAAAATATATTTCGTCCTTAAAAAATGTTAAAAAAAAAAAATTTAATTCTTAACCTCTGCCTAACCATTAATTATCGAAAAACTAAATTTAGCACAAGTCCATGCGTGGAATTATAATAAAAAAAATGATGGACAACTTGTATACATAAACTTTAAATTAAAATTTCCTTTTTAATTTTTTATAATTTTTTTTAATTAAAAAACGAAAACAGTTTTTAGTGTTTTTATAAAATATATTTCATCCTAAAGCATTATTAAGAATTTGGAAAACATTTATTTGAAAAAAAAATTGATTGATTTGCTGAAAATTTTTGTGGAAAAAGCTCTCTTGTGTTATAATTTTAGCTATTAGTGAAAAAAAAATCTGGGAATGGTGTTTTTCAAAAGTGCTAAAAAGAATTTTATCTCAAAGAGTTTGACAAAAAAGTTAATTTTTTTGCAAACATTTTTTTTAGAAAATACATTTTATACTAAAAGTAATGGAATGTGTTTTTTTTAATTATTATCTCCTGCCTTACTATTAAATATTGAAGAATTAAACAATCTATAGGTGGAATTATTATAAATAAAATAAAATATTTTTGCTCTTATTTAATATATGGTATTTATAGCAAATTAAAAACTATTTCTTTTTTAAGAAAAGAAGGTTTATTAAGCAATGATAAAATAATTATATTACTAAATAAAAATTGAAAATCAGAAATTTTAAGTATCAAAAAAATTAAGTTGAAACAAATGCTAAAATGCACTGCGGACAACGCCTGCCAAACTCGAGTTTAGTACTGAAAATCTTGTAGGAGAAATGGCTTCTCGCCCATTTCCACTCAAAGCATTAAAAAAAACCGAAGATATTTCATTTAAAAAACTTTATACCAAAATTTGCAACGTTGAATAAATCTCAAAACTGCTTTTTACTATAATCAGGTCTATAAATGAAAGAAAATTTTCAGAATAATTGACGGCAATGTCCACAATATTGGGTTGAGGAATAAGTTTCTGGTGTTTTTACCGAAGTTTTTTATTTAGGCAAAAAACAATAATTATATCAATAAGTTAATCAATGATATAATATATTCGTCGTTGCTGTTTACAACCTCTTCCCACCTCTTGACCAATTTGTTGTTGCCGTTCCGCCAAAAATCACCGGGTCTGGTGTCAAAGAAACCTAGAGAGGAACATACTGCCTCCCTGAGAGGTACTATAAGTGGATTAGCTTTCTAATTTTTGCTTATCTAGTACTAGTAAGTTAGTTAGATGTTGTAACACCAGATAGGAACTAATGGCTGATGCTATCGAAATTAGGTCTGGAATACTGTAGACTCTTCATGATTTACATATACCAGGTAGAATAGATAACTGGGAAGAAAGTTTACGTGTGCAGCGACTGCCAAGATATGCTGAATGCTCGCTCCAACTCTAACTCTATACACAGGTATTGTTAAATCAAAATAAACTGTTTTAATAAGGCTAGTTTTCTACAAAAAAATCACCCTTGTTTGAATATCTTGGCACACAGGCGTACGAGTATTAGTGAGCAATCTAGCAGACGCTCTTGCTAGACAGCTAGATGGATCCTAACTGTCTCTTAGTGTACTTGCAACATTATTGAAATCATATGTCCGTTAAAGCTTTTGTACCCACCATATTGTCAGGTGGTAACGTACTACTGGTTGCGGAAACTCTAACGTTACCTCGTTTAATATTGACAATAGATTGTCTGCACTTCCTCTTAATTGTAAAGGTTGTAGATTACTTGAGTGCATTTTAATAGGCTTGTACATTTGGTATGTATACGCTAGGCTTATCACTTGCCTGCGTCTATTTGTATTTGAAGAACTCCTCTACAATTTTTCTGCAGTTGTCTTGTGTTCCGCAGGCCACTGATTTGTTGCAAACAAATGCTCTCTAACACTCCCTGAATATCCTTCACATTGGCAAATAGGTCAGCGATTGCAGTGAATTTACCATATGAAGAGATTTGCTCTTAAGCACCACGAGAAAACTATGTTTGAGGTTTGAGCTTGTTTTCTAATACAAAAAAATTTACAAATTAGGAAGTAGCAGTCACGGCTTATAGAACAATTTTTCAATCCTTTCTGAGTATTACAAAATAGAACCTTAAAACCGATTGGGATTTTAGCTAGCTGCAACATTTTGTCTACAACAATGCAATTTTTCCCGCTGTGCCTCGAGTGAAGCCTATAGCTTCTGACCCAGCAAGTTATCTCCAGTCGGGCTGGAAGAAAATTTCGACCTAAAGTAGCTAATTAAATTGATATACATTTTATTAAATTTAATTAATTTTGGTAGCTGAAAAAATTTTAAAACTTACAAAATATTAAATATTAAAAAAATTAAAAAAAGGAAAAGAATTTATAAATTTAGGTAGCTACGAAAAAAACTGAAAAAATATTACAAAAAAATTACACAAAATAATAAATAAATAAATAATTGTTTCAGAAATTTGGTCACAAACTCCGCAAGTTACTCCCAGATTTTTTATGTCATTGGAAAAAATAATATGGGATGCAATATATATGTAAATGTTAAGGAAATTTAAACTATAAAATGTAGAGACTTAGATACGAAAAATTAAAAAAAAATAAAATATTTTATTTACAAAAGAAACAAGCAGAATAAAAAAAAGACAAATTTTGCCATTATCCTGAACCAGCAAACGAAATAATTAAATTTGGGGATTAAAAAATATATAAAACCGAAAAAAAAGTTAATAACAAAAAATTAAGAAAAAATACACAAAGAAGGAGAAAAGCAAAGAATTACAAAAAAATTAGAAGAAATAAATTTAACCAAAGCAAAAATTAGAAAATTAGAAAAAGAAAAAAAAATACACAAAAAACCAATACAAGAAAAAATTGTACAATAGGAAAAAATTTAACAAAAAAATTGTAATAATAAAATAAGAAAAAAAAGGTAAGCAAAAATAGAAAAAACTTACAGAAAAAAATTACAGGAAAAAACATTAAAGAAAAAAACATAAATATTTAAAACCAAAGAAACAAAATTCTTCTATGCTGTACCTCATCGATTGTTATAATAACAGTAGCAGTGCAAGTAGTCTTCTCCTCACAGATGAACCACAAATCGTCAGATGAACATCTAAAAAGTATACAAAATTTTTGTACTGGTTAAAATAAGTTGAAAAAAATGTTTAACAAAGAAATTAGTAGAGCGCTGCAACGCTGGAGTTTCCAACTGGCGTACAAGATACAGCTCGTAATTATTATCTAAAGCAAAAAATTCAAATGGATTTCTAGTTATCATGATTTTTTATTCTAGATGAACTAAGAAAACTGAGAGAAATTCCAAAATTTCAACTTTTTGGAGGTTTTAAAGAAAAAAATGCCTTTCTATAAAAAAAAATTCACTTCAACTTGGTATAAAAATCTTGAAAAACTTTTTTTTATCTATTTTGTTAGTTCAAATAGAAGAGAATTTAATACTGAAGGGACACGGCTATGATTAATTTCCAAAGGTTCATTAGTTTTTTTTCATTGATGTACGCCAATTCAAAGAAATCATAAAAATGAAAAGTCGAGAAAAGAAGATAAAGTTTGTACTATAGCTGTCCGGTCACAGCGTAACTACCTAACGCTCGCCTACTTTTGGCTTTGTATCTACGGAAATATTGAGAATTAGGCTCTGTAACTTTGTGTGAATATACTGAAATATATTAGGAATCGCTTAAAACGAAAAAAAAAAATTGATTTGTTGACCTTATAAACCACCTCCCCCCCCCCTTAACACAGTCACGTACTGATGTAAAACTCAGCAGTTGTCAAAACGAAATGAGAACGAAAGCTTACAAGTCATATTTTTAACTTCATCAGAAAAGCACCAGTTCGACATGCATGCATTTTCCTGCAAGGTAAATACCAGTACCAATACAATCACATACTCGTACACCATAGGTACGTGCACTCATCATAAACATAAACTAGTACGAATATCCCGCGCTCTTCGCCACCTTCGAGCATGTACGTCATCTTTTGATTATTGCTTGAAGCAAAACGGAAATTCAGCGCTGTCGAACGGAAATGTGTGCAATACAAGGCAAAAGCCAACCGGCAAACCGGAATATAAAAACAAAAATAAAAGAAAATGAATATATAAATAGAAAAAATAAAAATAAAAACAAAAAAAAAACTACGTTCTTGCACTCGAATTCTCACAAAAGCAAAGCTATGAAAAGCGCAGCTGTGCTGCTAACAGCCTGAATTGAAAGGAGTCAAGTTGATGGTTTGACATTTGACTGGCGAGTCATGCGGCAGTGATGGGACGCGCCACCAGCTGCTGTCAACTGATGTGCGCATTTACTGTGCTGCCCTGTTTTTTGCTATTTTCACTACTTTTGTTGTTGCCATTGTCCTTTTTGCCAAGTCATTGTGCATATCACCCTATTTTCTAGACTATAATAATTTCCTTTGTTGTGTGTTTTTGTGAGTGTTTTTTATGAGTGCACTTTTCTTGATTTTTTTACTACCTACTACTATTTTCCTTTCTGTTCACCTTTTTGTTTGTTTTATGCTTTTTGTTTTGTTTTCTCCATAAATTTTCCAAAGCGTATTAACGCAATCACAGACCGACTGACGGGACTACTGAGCGGACGAGTTGATTTGGTAGCTCGCTTGACTGCTTCGATCGCGTTGACTGCCAGCGAGCTGAGTGACTAAGTGACTGACAACTTCCATTTACAACCCATAATTATGCAAATTTGCACCGGAGTATTGGCGTTTGCATTTTTGCTCAACTTCCAGTTAAACAAAAACCACGTTTCATTGGCCTTTTTTATTTCTTTTGCCGCTTTTTAATGCCTGCAGTGATTTGTGGTATTGGTTGGTGGCGCGGAAATAATAATGAAAGCAAACAAGCAATGATAATTGCGTTAAAGAACAAGTGAACAAAAGCATTTAAGGAAACAAACAAATGAGGTATTAAAACAACAACTGCTAAGAGCTTGTACGGCTATAAATTTGTTGATACAAATAAAAACTGAAATTTGTAAAATAAAATAGTTTTAATTTTAAAAAAACTGTTTACGTTTCAAAATTAGTTTTTATGTGGTTTAGATAAGATTTCAATTTTTATTAGTAAGATTTATAGACATAATTTCTATTAATGGTAAGCAAGAGTAGTCAACTTTAGATGGAGCAACTTGCCAAATAATATTTATTTGTTTAATTATTTTAAAAGTTAGGTAAATAAATATGAGCTTTTTTCACTTAAATTCTACGATTAAGGTCTTCGCTTCATTTGAATTTGCCTTTTTTGGGGTTTTATTTAAAAGCGTGTAAAACGGAAATGAAAAAAGAGTTTTTATTTTTTTTTGCAGTATTTTATTTTTCGATGCAATGTTAAAAAATAAATTTTGTTTTTTGCTATACGAGGCACGTTCAAAAAGTTGTCAGCTTTCAAAAAATGGTCTCCACATGGACAATGGACACAGATATAGCCGGTTCTACTGAACCGATTTTGATCAAATAAAATTTAAATGACATAGAAATAATGTCGTTAACGTGTGAACTAAGATTATTTGGAAAAATAATTTTTTAGTATTTTTTTTTGCATATCCTTAAGTCAAAAAATGGTTTTTCATCTTTGAACATCCGCCATTTTGTCAAACTGTTTTTTTTTTTAATATCTAGTTCACACAAGAACGACAATCAGTTTTTGGAGGACAACTTTTTGAAGGCTGACAACTTTTTGAACGAACCTTATATGGTCAAAAATTTTTTTTATTTTTTAACAATATATCTTCTTCTTCTTCTTAATTGGGGCGATAACCGCTTATACGATTTTGGCCGAGTTTAACAAAGCGCGCCAGTCGATTCTTTCTCGTGCTAACCGACGCCAATTGGACACACCAAGTGAAGCCAAGTCCTTCTCCACCTGATCTTTCCAACGCAGAGCAGGCCTTCTTCTTCCTCTGCCACCACCAGCTGGTACCGCATCGAATACTTTCAAAGCCGGAGCGTTTGTATCCATTCGGACGGCAGACCCAGCCAACGTAGCCGCTGGATCTTTATTCGCTGCGCTATGTCTATGTCGTCGTAAAGCTCATACAGCTCATCGTTCCATCGCCTGCGATATTTGCCGTTCCCAACATCGCAAGGGTCCAAAAATCTGACGCAGAATCTTTCTCTCAAACACTCCAAGCGTTGCTTCATCGCATTTTGTCATCGTCCACGCTTCTGCGCCATACGTTAGGACGGGCATGATGAGAGCTTTGTAGAGTGTTAGATGTGAACTTGTATTCACATAGAAGTTAATATCATAAAAAATATGTGTGCAAAATTTTAAGGAGATCTGTCAATAACTTTTTGAGTTATCGTGTACGCCGAAAATATAGTTTTGGGAAAAACGCTTCGAAAGTATAAAAACAACGTAACTATACCTCTCCCAGCGCTCGAACGTAAAGAACAGAGTAGTCACGGTCGACAATCTATAAACTAAGAAATACTTAAACTTACGTTCTAAAATTTTTTTGACATATTCTTAAAGGATTATATTAACATTTTATGAAAAAACAAAAAAAAATTGTTTTCGAAATTTTACAGCCGTAGCAGCGCTGAGGATACCATCACCTTTTCTCACGTGATAATTATCTCAGGTAATGTAAATTGAATTTTACCGCATTTTAGTCGCAGCTTTGCGTTAGATCTCTTCTATACAAATTCACACACACTCACGCGCACTATTTAAATTTGCTCAGTTTGTCACTCATACGCCGTGCCCAACATTGTTTCGCATATACAATTTTTTCCATTTTACTCCAAGCATTTCCGATTGATTTTATTCACCAATTGTTACAACTTGAATTTGTGAGAAATTGAATTGCCCAACTCATTTCGCACAAAACTCCAATATCTTTACCTAAATTGCATTTCAATTGAAATGTATAAATAATGAAGTGCGACAAATAATTTCCGAACAATTTCTATTTTCACTAATACATAAGCAATGAATGTCTTGTAACTTAATTAAAACTTTTGTTCAAATTTGGCATTTTGGCATAGAAATTCTGATGTCGAATATTTGCATTTTTTTCTCTTTTTTCAAGCTCATTGCCTCTGGTTGAAATACTTTCTGAAACAGTTTAATTTACAAGTAAATACAAGTCTATATATGTACGTAGGTATGCATAGAAATGTACGAATACTTCGAATGCGAATGTAAGTAAATGCATGTCTGTATGTCGAAATATCTTCTTGTTGACACATATTCATGTAACAATTGCAAATTTCCATGTCAGCTCTGCGGTTTTGCATATGTCAACCCAGTTTCCGACAGTTTTCGACAGTGTTTTTTTCTTCCTCTCTCTAGTTTAGGCTCAAAATGTATTTCTAATGAAGACAATGCAACAAGCACATACGGTAAATGGAAGAAATATATTTATATACATATAATTTTCCACATTCGTTACATATATACAAGTGTACATGTGTGTTTGTGTTTGTGTGTGTGTGTGTAAAACATTCAAAATGTACTCAGTTTGCTAAACTATGCGAATAATTTTGCACAAGAATTCTCATTTCATTTGTAATAGTACAAGCACTACCAAAACGCTTGAATGGGCACAGTAAAGGGTGTTTTGAAAAAATGGTGAGAGTTTTATGAGAACACTTCGATATGTTGATGCGCACCAGTTTGTCTGGGTTATGAAAATTGATTGTGATTTTAGGTCGTTAGATTTCTTGTTTGGGATTCTTTAAGGGAGAGCAAATTCTGAGCTACAGCACAAGTTATAATTAAGCCGCTCGTATATACAAATATTGTCTAATAAGATAAGAATGAATAGTACTTCTACTTCTGCCTATTTCTTGGAGATATAACTAAGTCGTCTCGCTGCCTCAAAAACTAACGCGAGTATAGGTGCAATCATATCTTTCGTATCTTGCAGATCAGCGAGGATGATTTCATCTGGCCCCGACGTTTTGTAAGGTTTGAAGCTGGCAATGGCAAGTTTTATGTTATCCTTCGTTGTAAAATTTATTGGAGGGTTCCCGTTGTAAACTATAGGGTCCAGAGATAACCTGAGATAACCTCTTCGTTGCAGAAATAACCTGAATAGTGTAATTCTAGTGTTTTTTCACTGCAAGATGTCCAATTGCCATTCTCTTTTATGAAGTAGCTATGGTGGCTGGGGCTTGATGATACAACTTTCCCGCGAAGAAAAGCGCAAAGAGCAAGACATCGTCCAACATGGGCAGTGCTGCACGCCGAATACCGTGAACTCAAGTTTGAGCTGAAAACAGCTATTAAACAGAGAAAAACTCGATGCTCTGAGGAAATGCGAAACAGCGCTGACAATGATCCCTGGGTCCTTGCCTACAGAACTTTCCGTAGTCTACTGGTCTCCAAAACACTTTCCGTCTTTTGACAGAGGTCTCCCCAAGGCGCTGTTTTTGCTGCCCTTATTTCATATTTAAATTCGCGTTGGCATTTTTCGTATTCATCCCACGAGTTAGTTCTCCTCCCGTCGTTATACACAGTTCTGTATTCCCTTCTAAGGATCACTATATCAGTGGACCATCATTGAGTTCACGGCTTATCTCTTCTCGTTCTCTGAGGACATGATGCTTTCGCAGTTTGTTGAAATGCTGAAGTCAGCCCGTTACCCGCTGAGACGAGCTATAGCTCGGCTTGCATTAATTGACGCACGTGATGTCTAAAACTTCACTTCTCGTAATTGTTGCAAAAGTAGGGTATGACCTATATTACTAATATAAATCCATATAATGAACTCAAAAATGTAATATCCACGTGCGTTTGTGTCTGAGCTGTCCCAGACACGATGATGTCTATTACTCAGTCAGATCCTCTACTCTAATTTCCTTCAGTCTCTTCAGTATCCTGAAGGCGGATCATTTGGTAGGATAAAACCTTTCTTAAGCACTCATATGCATTGGGGGTGGGTACTACCCGGAGCAATGATAGTGTCAAAAGGGCAAGCACCAGAAGCGATTGGCTGAACCATGTGTTCCGATGCTGCCCACATTGCTAGGGGTGTTTCTTCTCCTGGAATTTCCGTGTCACCTGGAGTAACAGTGACAGCAAGCTCTGTTTGTCTATTTACAAGGCATATCTTGCTTCCCAGGAGTTTTGTTGGAAGCTGGAGCCTACTGCTGGCACCAAACGTAGGTTAGATGTCGTCCCCAACTTGTCTTATGACAGGGTTGGGATTGTTACTATGGGGGCCAATGAAAGGCCTCGCTGCCATAGAGGCAGTCCTTGAAGGTTCGGTTTTTTATTCATATTCATTTTCTTAATCGTCCGTGCTGCTCGACGTAGCGAGCGTGGCAGACTTTGTTTTTTAGGGGGGAAAGGGGAAACGTCGATTGATAGTCTCCTCTATCATAGCACTACCTCCTTAGTTGGCCCAGTTTCAGGAGGGCGCTATTAGAATAAAGCCGGATACCCCTGGCAGCAAATCATCTATTGGACACGGTGACGCGTAACACCATAGATTAGAGAGGAACAAGGAGAGGAGATGATGGAATACCAGCCTAAGTAATAACAGTGGGATTGTTGGTAAGGGGATTTCGAATGGCCACCGCCGTTCAGCGGATGGATGACTAGCCAATACCCATAAGAAGCTTTCCTTTTAGTTCGTGGTGAGTTAAACCCCATGATATGGGAGTTATATAAGCACTTAAGCCTCATCCCCGCGGCAAGAAGACCAACTTGATGAGGATGACATACAAGTTATTAAATATTGTATTATTTTATATTGTTTTTTTCAGATTTAACTTAATTTTAGTTTTGTCTCATATTTCCTTTTACGCCCTTCAAAATTATTAAATTTTGTACAATAAAAGGCTGAAATAAGTACTTTAACATATTTTATTCTTATATTTGTTTTCTTCCTTTTTGCCGAAAGGTAAAAAGATTTAAGCTTTGATCAGTTTATTAAAAAAAAAATGTTTATTCAGTGTCCCTTGTAGCTATTTCGCTTAGTGGAGTTAAATCGGTTTTGATGTCGTGACACTTGAACGTTCAATGATATGAAAAACGAAGTACCCTGTATGAAACTATATATCTGCAGATACATTTGCTGGCACATGTGCCCTCTGTGCTTCACGCAAGGAAGGGTGCGTGCACATTTTCTTATATGCCAAGTGAGTTGTCGCGCTGACACTACTTGCCACATGTGGCTTTATTGTAACAGCTGCTAATGTTGTGTGTTTTTGTTTTTTATTTTCTCTTTTATTCATTTACTCCACACAAAGCGAACTTACGTTAAAAACTTTCAAGGAACTATGTTTGATATTTGAAATGAATTTATACAAATAGTTCATTAATAAGCACACGCATACATGCACGAGTACTTGTGCTTATGCAGATAGATTAAGAGGCACTTCTCAAAGCGTAAAAGGAATTCGAAAAGATTATTAGCTTAATTGAGTTAATACAAAGTGCATTCCCATTCGTAGTTTAGTAGATTTACTATGAAGCCCCCGTTCATCATTCGTTTGCTCGGTAGACCATTTATACAGAATGCGTTGAAGAAAATCGCTTAAGGCAGCTATCTTTAACGCTCACTTATCACTGATTTCCTGTTAACTCACAGAGGAGCATTAATTTGCTTTGGGTGAAGGTCCCAGAACTCTGCACTTAATAGATTCTCTATCTTCAGTAAGGCATTTAATGAGCGATTCCTTGTTGAGTGAACCCAGTATTTCGCTTATTATTTATAGTAGAGCTCTAGATAGCTTTTGAATAATTTGAGCATCTTAACAAAAATTCGAATCTCCGTGTATGAAACATCCAATGATAGAAAGTTTTTTCTAATAGCGGTCGCCAGTCAGCAGACAATGGCATACCTCCAAATGGATTTTTTCATGAAAAATATCTGCCTTTCGGATTCTGCATTTTTTTAAGGTATACTACCTTAACAGTATTGGGTGAAATGATGTATTAATGCTATGTTTTTATTTTTGTAAAATAAAGCAATTAACTAGCAGAAAAAAAAGAAAAATTTTTGAAAATCATCATTTTTTCAGGCCTCTGATTACCCCTAACACATGTTGGATGTATATCTCACGGAGAAGATTACAGACACAACGATTTCACCATCCCAACATGCCTACCTCAAAGGAAAATCCATAGAGACAGCTCTTCAGGAGGTTGTAAGTGCGATTGAGAGGAGCATAGAATACAAACAATACTCACTAGTCGCTTTTCTCGACATAGAGGGGGCGTTCAACAATGTTAGCACAAGATCCATAATTGAGGCTCTTAATATGCTAGGCATGGACATAGGTCTCAAGGAATGGATAGAGATCATGCTTAAACTAAAATAATCATCCATGAGGCAGGAAGCAGTAAAACGCTCTGTCAACAAGGGAACCCCTCAGGGAGGGGTCTTATCCCCTCTGCTGTGATTACTAGTCGCTAACAACATCCTTACCAAATTCAACCGAAAGGGAATTAAAGTAGTGGCGTACGCGGACGACGTAGTGCTTATGGTTTCAGGAATGTTTCCAACCACAATCAGTGAGATTATGGAAAGAGCTCTGGTATTACTCGGCAATTGGGTCAAGGACTGTGGTTTAAGTGTAAACCCGAGAAAAACTGAACTGATGCTATTCACCAAGAAAACCAAGTTACGAAACTTTAATCTTCCAAAACTAAACAGCGCCAGTCTCACGCTAACCCGACAGACAAAATATCTAGGTGTTATCCTAGACCCCAAACTCAGCTGGAAGTCCAAAGCAGAGTACAGGGTAAAGAAATTGAATATAGCACTTTACACGTGTAAGAGAATGTTGGGGAAAAATGGGGTATCCAACCAAAACTACCCACTGGTCCTACACAGCCATTGAAAGGCAATAACTAAAATATGCGGCACTAGTTTGGTGGCCTGCAACCGAAAAGAACTACAACAAAACTAAGCTGAACAAGATACAAAAAACTGCGTGTATCTTAACTACAGCAGCGCTTAACACCAGTCCTACTGAAGCGCTCAATGTACTAACTCATCTGTTACCATTAGGTTTACACATTAAAACAATCGCTACTTGCAACCTGGCGAGAAGGAAGCTGGACAACAAGGTCGTACGGTCACAGTAAGATCCTCCTACAGAGACCCTCGCTGGTCAAAAACAGATCAGACTACACTGCCCCGACCTTAACTTCAAAAAAAGCTATACGGTACGTTTTCCTCCGAGAGCCGAATGGAGCAAAGGGAAGGTGATTGGAAGATACGATATCGAAATCTATACCGATGGTTCTAAGATGAACTGCGGTGTGGGAGCTGGCTTCCATTCGGAGCCGTTCAACCTATCTCAGTCAATTCGACTTCAGCCGAATCAGATCAGAGAAGCATGCAAATCCCTAAAACTCTAAAAGGAAGTTGGTGCAAGAGTATCTATCTTCTCAGACAGTCAATCAGCTATGAAGGCCTTGGACTCCAACTCCATTTCATCCAAACTGGTCTTACAGTGTAGAGAGGAACTAGAATTGCTTAGTCATTGGCTTGAAATTACTCTGATATGGGTTCCCGGTCTAGGAACATACGGGGTAATGAGATAGCTCATGAGGTAGCAAGAAAAGGTTCGTCACAAGAAATAGTAGAGGCGGTGGCCGTCTCCATCCCATTCAACACATTAAAAGCATCCATTGCTTCACACTGTCATGTTTTAGCCGAAAGAAGATGAAAGCAAATAACTACATGTATTACAACAAAAAACTCATGACCGTCGTACAAAATCCAGAGGACGAATGATCTGTTAAGATGCTCTCGGCCAAACATCACTTGCATCACTGCAACTCTCACAGGCCATTGGCAACTAGGGGATCATGCAGCTAGACTCAATCTACCCTTCAATCCTATCTGCAGAAGCTGTCAAGCGGAAGGAGCGAAGGAAAGTCTTTTCCACTACTTATGTGAATGTCCAGGGATAGCTAGGGCACGACTGCACTCCTTTGGTAAGTATTTCTTGTAGCAAATTAATGAGATCTCAAACATCGAGATAAAGAATTTGCTGCTATACTTGAATTTCACTTAATGGATCTGACTTAGATAAAAAAAAAAGATATCATTACACGAGGACAGTGGTAGTAAAACGGGGCTGGTCCGATAATTAGGATTATTTCAGTGGACATACTCAACCACTTCAATAACAACATACTCATTAACATCACTGAGTTACGCCAAGCGTCAAATTCAGTCAGAAGCGTTTGAAGAGTGACAACGAGAATATGAAGAAGAGGCCACTGGTCCGGCACGAAGGTGTTCTTTACTACCGTTGCGGATGCACGTGGAAGAGTGATAATAGGGGAAAAAGGACTATTACCTAACCCAGCATTCTCTATGCGTACCTACAGAGTCTTTGTACGGCTTTGTGCCCAGAGATCCAAATACCATTCGTAGTACACCGCTTAGCCAACTCATTTATATGTAATGTAAGGTTAGTTCTACATGCATGTGCTGCTTTTAGTAGTATTTTTGCACAGCAGAAATTTTATGGCGGCTTGATTGTTAAAGTAGATAGCGATCGAATGTGCTACCCAGAGAGAGAGTAGCCGATTCACAAAGCAGCTTATTTTATAACTACAAACTGAGTTTGAAAGACAGTTCAGCGTTCAGGTAGCTGTAGGCTTAGCGCCAACTGCGCCACTGGCACTGCCAACTTTATTATTTAGCTTTGATCCATAAGTGATGATAGACACTGACCCTGGGTTAAGGTCCTTAAAGCTATGCCATTATTAACGATGATGCTCCTTTGCAAATATGCTTCTCTGTACTTGGCGCCTATGGTTTAACAGCAAAAGCAAAACAATGATACCACAAAGGCAATGGGTTAACTTTGGTCTCGTCTCAAACTGACAAACTATTGTGGCGCTAAATAAGAAGAAGAAGATTCAATTCACATTTAACATTATTCGTTTCCATTTAAAGCTTTAAATGTGAGTTCATTGCCACTTAATTTCTTACTAGCGGCCAGCCCCGAAGTAGGCCACAAAACTATACAGTAGGCAAGTAGAAGATTATTATAGAAATCACCTGCGGAAATTTGGCTTTCCTCAAAATTTACACAAGAACACACTGCAAACAATAAAGCAAATTCTAAAATCTACACGAAATCTTGTATTCTGCGGCAAAATGTTTTTCTTGTAATTACACGAATGTAAATCTTAAACACGCGCACAGGCATGTAAAGTAAACTTAAATGTAGGTGAATAATCACTTTAACTGCGATGTGCAGCTTTTTCAAACTCACGCGCACACACACACCACAGACATTCTATAAGATTTTGAGAGATTGTCATTTAATTAAGACCCATAAATGCACTTGAATGTCCCCGAAGCAGAAGAAATATAGCAACACAAGCGATGGTAAATAAGTAAAGAGAATTTTGGAAATGCAGTGGAGAAATATCATCAGCAGCAGCAGCAGCAACAGTGTAAAATAACAATAACAACCATACGAGTGCAAGCAGCGTCAATGATGTTGCATTTTCAGCAAAAAACACATGCAAGGCTGAAAGGCAGCAAATAACGAAACGAGCTACAACAACATCTACAATAACTTACCAACACAATGCAGAATATTTCGTTGAAAATTTTCTCCGTTTCATGCGACATCTTCGACGATTGCCTTGCCACCACAAGTGTTTGCACGATACGCGTCGATGCATGAAGCGAAAGCCGAGATGAAGGAGAATGAATGCAGATATTTCTATATGTATATGAGTATATAACTGTGTGAGTGTGTGTGTGTGTATGTGCCTTGCAATTAAAATTTGCATAAATTCCTTAGAGACAAAAGCAATATTATTGCATTAAGCGCAAATGCAGTCGCTGATGAGCACACATTCACACACACACACACACAAGCACACAAGCGCAATCGCAATTACAAAATATATGCAGAGGCTGCTTAATTTGAGGCCAGTCGGAAGCAGGCAAATGTAATGTATAGTAATAAGTCTCCAGCTCCACAAGAAATAACATATTGCAATTGATATGTGTATATGTATGTCTGTATTTTGCATAAGTGTGAGTTATGCACTTAAGTGTGAGCTTGCGTAAATAAATAAACGAGTTGGCAGGCATGTGAATGTATTTTGCAACATTGAAATTAAGGCATTTATTTGTGCTTGTACACGTATATGCGTGTATGTGTGTGTGTAAGAGCAGCATTAATTATAAAATACACAACACAATTTTGTTGCCTTGGTGACTTTTACGTAAATCTTGGCATAACAGAAAATATGGTCACACAAACATAAACACAAACTTACATTGGTAAGCAGTTAAAGCTTTTGCGTTTGCCCACAAATCATATCAAAATAATCACTAACTAAATATGAAAATACTAAAATGAGATTTCCTAATTTAATTGCAGTTGATTGACTTTAGAAAATTTTCAATTCATTGCATGCGAAGTGAAATTGACTTGAGCTAACTTGATGTGCAGTTTTTGCGGCTAACGCGTGTGTATGTATGTACGTATACTGCGTTAAATATATTATATAATGTGAAATATATTAATATTCAATAGACTATTCACATCACACATGAAGAAGTTCTAAGAAGCTATCAAAGATGACGAGAGTTGCTGCTGAATATCAAGCGCCACAAAACGTCATATTTAGCAGACATCATTCGAAGTACTAAATACTCGTGTGAGCTACACCAAATCGTAGGTAGGTATGTGGGTGAACTGGTTGAAGTACCACTCTAGCACTCCCCAAATAGCATTGAAGTGCCGTTTTGATTAGATTAGAGTACATTTGTGATAGGTTGGGAAGTCCAACAATCAATCAGAAGACCATTGTAGTACAACCAGGTAGATTTCAGTAGAAAGAAAAGAGAGATAGGAAAGATAAAGTATTGGAGGTAAATCGCAAAAATTAACTTGAGATCCGGAAGAGGAAGAATATGAACTTTATCCATACTCAGTATATCGCAACCCAATATCTTAAGTCTGATTCTGGAAAACGCCGGACAGCTACTGAGAAAATGCTCTGCAGTGTCGTCATACACAAGGCAGGATAGGCATATCACTCGTTTCTGGTGAGTTTTAGGAGAAAGGTCGCTATTTTCCTGTTTGGTTCTTTCACAAAGCACTTAGTTATTCTGCACGAGTTCAAGCCAGACCAACGTCCTTTACGCGCAGACTTCATGAAGTCGTCAATCCATAGTTGAATCGATGCAGAACTGACACCTAGAAAGGGTTCAGGGACCAGTGGCATACTTGCAGAGCCTTCATTAGCCAGTTTATCGGCCAACCCGTTCCCTGTAATACCGCAATGTCCAGACACCCAAATAAGACTAACCTTGTTGTGTTTTGTCTTACATTCACCGACTAACTTCGAAGAGCAGCGTGGGTTAGCAAGGGCTTTCAGTGCAGCTTGACTGTCACTACAAATTCCAATACTGTTGCCCCGCCACTTTTTCTCAATTAGCCAGTACGCCACATTCAAGACGGCATAAACTTCCGTAAGGAATACCGTGGCCATCTGTCCTGTGGCATAGGAGTACTTAGTATCTTCATCTAAGTAACTTCCAGATCCGCTACCATCACTGACTTTGGATCCGTCGCTGTAGAATGTGTGCTGATATCCCGTTAACAGGTTCTCTGGACTTAACCATTGATCTCTATCTGGGGTCAAAACATCATACTTTCTACCGAAGCTAACGAAAGGCACCCCTGTCTGTTGGTATCGAGAACAGTGCGCAGCTCTCTGACAACTGGTGGTATATCTGTATATCTCTGGCCAGTGCTTTCTTCATTTCCTCAGACTCCGTTTAACTTGAGCCTGTATGCCGCCATCATCACTTCTTTTCGAATTTGCAGATCTAGAAGTTGCAAGTTTAGAATGACATTGATGGCAATACCAGATGTGGTACTCATAGCAACTATGATACCCAAGCTCACAGTTCTTTGCAGTCTGTTAAGGGGTTTTACTCTGGAATTAACTATTGTAGTCTTCCACCATACTACAGAGGCGTATGTAATAATGGGTCTAATCAGGATGTTGTGAACCAGTGGGATGAACCAGTGTACTAATGGGTCTAATAAAGGTGACAGCGTACTACTGCCGGTCTTAGATTCCATTCTTAAGGTTCTCTTACACTGCCAGAAGACTTTTAGTGTTTGAAAGACCTTCTGTCCGAAGAGCTTCTTCAAGGTAAGCTTACTATCTAGAAGCCGTTTTGATACTATTATGAGATCTCCAACAGACAGATATCTACAGCCAGCCAGAGCTGTTGATGTAATGGGGAAGATTGATGCCCCTGACCCAAGCAGTCGAAGTAAGGCGCACCCAGTGAACTTAGATAGATACATAGATAACTATATGAGGTTCACATTTCGACTTCATGGTCTTTTGTGCCCTCTACTCATCACAGTACCTCATCCAAGCCCAGTTCCCTTATTCAACTCAGTATAGAGCTGAGTTGGATTGCCTGTTCTGTGGCTGCTTTTCAGAAGAAGGCACATTGGAGTCTTCTGAGATTGGTCGCAGGATCGGCAAGAGTACGTAGACCAATTCCCGTTCATGGGCAGATGACTTCGCAGTCTTCAATGGTCTGTGAGGATGCCCGTGAGCATTCTCAGATTATCCGTGGAGAGGATTATGCGTTTTTAAACCACTTTTGGTTGTACCCTCTCAGTAAAGATTTCGTCTAGCGTAGCCCCATTGTTTAGTGCCAGCAAACCACCCTTAGCCCTAACTCTTCACTCCTGGGCTTCTTCTTGATGGTGTGTTATTCCATGGTAAGGAAGGGCTCAGTTCCTATTAAAGCCAAGGCCGCGGACTCTCTCGCCAATGCGTCCGCTACTTCGTGCCCAGTAATACCCCTGTGTCCTGGGACCCAAATTAACCGGATGCAATTGTGCATTCCTAGTAGAGTAAGTTTCTCGATCGACTCAAGTGCCAGTGAGGATTTGATCTCTCACTAGGGCCATGAAAAAATTGGTACTGTTCAACCCAATCTTATCAAAAACTGGATCGCCTAAAGTTGCGATTTGGCTTTGTAACACAATTATAAAGCCAATTGCGCTATAAAGCGTTCTCATTGGCGGGAGACTCATCGGAAAGGATGACTTCAATTAAAAAGTTGGAGAGGGTCAAAGGTCTGCCCTCATTAGAATCTGTGGGGTGTTTCGGACCACTCTTACTTTAGCGCTTAAGCTGAATATGGTACCCGTGGACATCGCAGGGAAAACTGTTGCTGCACGCACCGCTCTCAGATTGAGTTGTTCGGGCCATAAGCTAGACATTAGCATTCTTAATTTTTTTTAATTCATTCCCATGGTGCTGGATCATTGTACACCCTCGCTAGATCCGAGCGGCACTTTCTCCACTCATATTCCCTCAGGCGATAAGTAGGCGGGGTGTAACATTTGGCGGCAAGGCATGGCAAACATGTTTCGGATGGCTTGAAGTTGCACGGAAGATCTGGTGGTGGAGTATTCTGTGAGGAGCTCTCCATCATCATCAAATTAGGCTTCCGGACCACTGTAGTGGTTTCCAAGCGGAAGTAGCCGCAATTAAGTAAGCAGTGGATTGGTTGCTTGCTTCGGTAATTACTGTAAAGGGTATTAGTATCTTCCTCGACAGCCAAGCGACAATTAGGGCTTTGAGCTCGTTGCTTGTGCATTCGAAATTAGTCGGAGAATGCCTGACTTCTCTCTCGATTGCATCCGAATACTTCGTTATTACGCTAATTTCGGTTTCCAGTCACAGCGGCTGAGCTGATGAGTTGGCTGGACAGGGTATCCTGGAGATAGTTCCATCGCAAAATGAGAGGCTTGGAGTTCGCTTGAGAAGCTGTGGTCTACTACTGTAGAGATGGGCCTCGCGTGAACTCTGCGATAGCTGGGTTAGTGCGGAGAAAAAAGTTGTTAGTCTTGTGCCAATTTATGAAACCCATGAAGGTTCATGGTCAGTGTGAAAAAAGCCACTACAAGTTTTTAACGAAGTAGGACCAGTAGTTTTCCAGATGATGGTTATAAGATTTATAAAAATTTAAGAGAATGAACTATATTTTCATAGAAAGTTCTTAAAGTTATTGTTGAAATAATTTTTTTTTCATTATAATCTGGAAAATAATTTCATCGCATATATTTCTTGAATATGATATCCGGCATATGCCCTCCATGAACCATGAACTACACCCCATCCCTCTCTTTTTTCGTTATTCGCCACCTGATTTGATGAAATAACTAAAAATGACATCCTAAGATACCAGAGCCTATTTCCGGAGAGTGCTGGGCAATACCACAAACAAGTATTATTATTTCATAAAATTAAAAACTCTTTCTGTGATTGCTAAACAATTTCTTGCATCTTCATAAAAGTTGCTAATTTTTATTCCACACTTTGCAAGTTTAGTTTGCAAGGCATTTGCATTCGTTTGCATTTTCTTAACTGTGTGTGTGTGTATGTCGTGACATCGTTCTAAAGAAAAATCTTTTCAACTTTTCCAATTGTCAAATAGTTTGCGGTTTGCCTAACATGTGGCAACTAAATGTGCAAACTTTTGCTACACCAAATCTACAGTTTTACCCAATCACACACAGCCAATGCATGCACAACTTACTTCCTTTTTTTTGGGTTTTGCTTTTTTGCTTAGCTCCACATACTCAGAAATTCTCTTCACACCTATCACATTTTTCACATTTTTGCTTTGCCTCACTTTGCTGCATATTTCTATTCATCCAACTACAATTCGCTCACTTTTTTCAATCACTTCACTAAGCCTTACTTTTGCACACAATCAAATTAAATTAACTCTACTGTCTCTAGAGAGTTGATTGCAGATTACCACCAGCAAAATACATACATACATACAAATCTCATACATACACACATATGCCGAAGTTACATGCGTACGGAAATAGAGACTTGCGGTAAGAAATGCGGCTGTGTACGTGAAATGTGTACATATACGTATGGTAGATGGGTGTGCGTATGTATGTGATAAAGCCAATCAGTGTATTAGGAGACACAAAGATAAAACTTGCTAGAGAGTGGCGAAAAGGCACTAAGGGATACCCCCTGGTATAGACATTTGAAACAATCGATTTTTTTTTGTTACATATTTTCAAAGCTTAGACCTTCAAAAATATGTCCTTCAACGGATTTTTCAAAATTCGAATTATTTTCGGAGATACAGCGGATTTTGTGACGTGGCGTCTAAGCCGGCCGAGTGGAGCGAATTGCACAATGCACAGCAGATGTTACCGGACGACTTGAGAACTCGTTCCTTCCAGAAAATCTTTTGTATCCCACACAACCTTTATTTATTCTATACAAATATATATACTTTATACTTCTATAATATATATCTGGAAATATATATGTGCATATCCAGAGTGAGTGAGTAGTAAACAATATGATCTAAGTTATTCTATCGGAACTGTTACTCAAACTTCAAACGGGATTTTCTCAAAACTACTTTTTTTGAGATGGTCATCATTCAATTTCTACTTGACCGATCGCTTTGAAGTTTGATAGGAATTTTTTATTATAACGGGTAATTTTTTAGCTATTATCTTTTTAAGCAGTTGGTTTAAACAGCTGACCCACGTTTCGTCTTTTGTTTCACTGTCAAACATCTTCAGTTTGGTCTATAATTTAACCAACGAACAACGCTTGCAAATCATTGAATTTTATTATAAAAATGCGTGTTATGTTAAGAAAGTTTTAGATCCACTTTTTTATCGAAAAATTGCGTTCAGCGACGAAGCTCATTTTTGGATCAATGGGTACGTAAATAAGCAGAATTGTCGATTTTGGAGTGAAGATTAGCCAGAAGATTTGCAATGGAGCACCGTTGTTTATGTAGCCGCCACTCCGCCGGGCCATAATTCCACAATTTTTTCATTTTTTTTATATTAATTTTTTTTATACTCTTCCAATATTAATAAAAACCATAAAAAATGGATAGTAAAAATGGTTTTCATTTTTTGTTCTTAGTTTTAAAAATACCTAAAATTACGGCGTTTAGACCAAAATGCCCTCTTAAGTAATTTCAAGTTTTCTTTCATACCTCGGACTATATTTTAATGAGACTACAGAATTTTAGCCAAAAAGCGTAATCGATAAATGCTTTTTGGTTGTACAAGTAAAAAGTGATGTATAAGTATTTAAAATTCAAACTAAAAACTTTAGGAGCATAAATAAATGTGAAAGGTGGCTACAGAAACCGACTAATAGGACACTCCATTTATAGGACAATGCCAAACGAGGCTTACAAATTACAGAGAGCGTAGGATGAGTGGCGGATGTGTGAGTTTAGTGGGTCCAAAGGTATTTGTGCAAGTTTTTAACGTAGGATAGGGTTTTTCAAATTATTGGTGCTATTTTTTTTATATAAGTGATCGGATGTTTATTTCATTATAAAAAAGAAGGTATGCCGGTATTAGTGGAAAATAACATCAGATAAATGACCACCACGACCACGCCTACAGGACAGCATCCTTTTCATGATATTTTTCATAACCGAATTGCAAAGTGGCTCCTCTATGTCCTCGATAGTCTCACGAATTCCCTCTTTGAGGTCTTGAATCGACCCTAGGCTGTTGGCGTAGATCTCTCTTTCACGTGACCCTACAGAAAAAAGTCGCAAGGTGTTAAATCACAAGATCTCGGTGACCAATTGTGATCATTTCTTCGAAAAATAACATGGTCCGGAATTTTTTCCGTAAAAGATCAATGATTTCGTTGCTTGTGTGGCACGTAGCGCCGCCTTGTTTAAAATAAACGTTATCCAGATCAATACCATCCAATTCCGGCCATAAAAAATTGTTAATCATCTCTCGATAGTGCAATCCATTCAGCAATAACATCTGTTATTGGAAAACCCTTTAGTTTTCAAGAAGCGGTGATGGTTATTGAATGTATACGAATTGGAGGAACGAACAATGTTTTCGTAAAAAAGGTACTAAAAACGATTTCATAAAAAAGTTACTAAATACTAAGTTGTCAAAACTTTGCCAATAATTCAATAATTCTTAATGTTATAGTTATTTAACTTACTGTATATATTTACTTAGTACTGTCAGAACTTCTGTTACAAGCTAAGTCCTTTATAGATAACAAATTATAGTACTCTTTTTAATGAAGTTAGTTTTACTTAATCATGTAAATATTAAACAATAAAATTTCAAATTTTTATTCGAAATGGTCTCCATTTGGTTTTGCCTTCAAACGATTAAGCCATTCAGCTATTGCCGCACGCACTGTCTCCATGGATATTGATGTCGCTGCTCGTAACAAAGATTGTTTGAGACTCTCTAAATTTGGGTGAGGTCTTCGACAGGCTATGCTCTCCACTTCTGACCCCAAACTGTATTCCAATGGATTCAGATATGCACTTGCCAATCTGCTGCAGCTACGAACCCAGGAATGTTGTTTTCAGCTACCTCTGTGAGGTTTTTGCCTTATGGGCAGGAGCGGCATCTTGCTGGTAGATCCAACGCTCTCCATTGAATAGAGAACTGCTCAACTGCTTCACCACGCCTTCTGAGACATCCCTCTATTACACTTTTGCCCTGGTCTTAACCGCTTTTTCACAGAAATGAAGAGATGTAACGCCTTTACAGGACACTCGCCACCAAACCATTACGGAAGCTGGATGGTGGCCACGTAGAACCCTTCGAAGAACAGTTTTTGCCTCTTTAGAAGATTTAGCATAGATTTTGTCGTTTTTCTTATCAAAAGCTTCTTCAATTGTGAAAGTTTTTTCATCAGTGAAAAGAATATTTTCATGGCCGTTGACCGCGTGCCACCGAAGAAGCTGCTTGCATCTGTCGTCGAGTCTAACTTTATTCAAGAGCGTTGTTAAAAGATGACCAGTTGAGCAACGGAAGACTTTCATGTGGAGATTATCTCTTATTAGTCTTGACATGGATGTGGTCGATGCATTAATTTCCCTGGACTTGACTCTCTGCTTCTTAAGGCGATTTCAGCGAATTCTTTCTCGAAAGACTTTTTGGCTGCATTAGTTCGAGCCACGCGAGGACGACCACTTCTTTTTGTGCCTGTCAATTCAGACCTTTGGGAAAAACGATTGATCGTTTATAAATCTCACTACATTTTTACCATCGTAATGTGTTATGAAAGCGCCCCTTAGCTCTCCGTTCCGTGTTAACAAGCGAAATTTGACAAGAAACTGAGTACAGTTTACGAGTAGACGATGTATACGAATAAGAGCAAAAATAACGGAACTTTTTCTGTGAGTTTGTTTACGCCGTATGCATTGTAACATTTATCACAGAATTTAAGGCAAGACTTGGTATAAAGGCTTAATTCCATTACTGCACAGAAGAAATTAGTTCCCACAATTCCCTTTTCTCCCAAAGCTTAGTAGAAAGAACTTGAGGGTACTGGTGGATGTAATCACAGGGCACAACGGCTGTGAACGGAGAATCATTGGCGACCCAATATGCCTATTCTGCCGTGAGAATGAGGACACAGCAGTGCATTTTCTTTGTACCTGTCCGGTGTTTTCTAGAATCGGGGGTGCGATGTTGGGGTGCGATGTACTGAGTGTGGATAAAGTTCGTACTCTTCCCCTTGCTGATCTCTTAAGATTGTTCAATGAATCCAAAAGATCTGCAAAAGAGTGGCTGTAAACGAATTTTCCCGTTCTACCATCCATACTGCTTCTATCCTTCTAGTCCTCTATCCATCTATTCCTTCCACTTTAATCTGTACGGGCGTTGTACAATGGTCTTCCTGTCTGAGTGTTGGGACATGTCCAACCTCCCACAATTCTAATCTAATCTAATGGAAAACTCCCACAAACCAGTTTGCACTTCACCAACACCATTCGGCCATAGAGCAGGTTAAGTCTGTCTGTGACTGTGCTAGAAAAGCGTTGAAAAGAGAGAATACCGCACAGCTGTGTTTGTTGACATAACACAAGCATAAGATAGAGTCTGGCATGTTGGCCTATTACAAAATTAATCTGTCTGATTGTTATTATAAGGTGCTTAACTATACCGAGAGAGTAGACGCTTCATCTCCAGGGCAGCCGGTTCTTCGTTACCGGTATGACTCGGGGTTTTCCCGGCCAAGGGCTGCCGCCCCAGTAAACTAGCCCTGAGCCGTTTATCACCAGTATTTAGACACCTTCTTGTTGAAATTAACAATGAAGTTACTAGTCTTCACCAAATTGAAGCAGGCATGCCTCAGTATCTTCAGGTTCCTTGACTTTGACGTTAACAGCAAAAAAGGCGCTCAGTTGATCACTACGCCTCTTAGACGTACCATTTAAAATCAGGTCTTTCGTAACTTTCCTAGATTGAAAGTTTAATTTGCACCCTGTTTGAGTTAATGCTCAAATGGCAATCCTTAAAAAATCAGGTTTCGTATTTAAGTTAAAATTTTATTCGTGCTTTTCCTTTTAGTTAACCAAACGAACTTTTGCTAGTCACCTCGCATGTATAAATACCAATTTTTTTTCGGTTTGTTTTTTTGCATTTCCTTCACTCAGCCATTTTTTGCTTCATTCTTTTATACCTACATTGATATTTTACCTGAAATTTAAAAAATTTGTTTACTTTGTGCGCTGAAGCTGAAAATATTCTCTTTTTCCGCTCCTGTGCATTAATTGCTATAAACATCGGACAGTGTTTTTCTTGCGCTGGACGGCGGCCTAGCTGGACTTGCACGCTTTTGCAACTGCACATGAAGCAGTGGCAGCCTTTTTTCGACTTCTTTCTCATTTAATTTACAATGTGCCAGTGTTTTTTGCTATAAAGATATGTAAATATTTTTATTTTATTTAATTTTCATTTCATGTCGCCGTCAGTTCTTGGTAGTTTTTGTGAAAGGTTCACTTTTTCACTCTCCTTTTGCGCTTCTACTTTGACGAACGCGATTTAATTTCCATTTTCTTTTTTGCTTATGTCAAAAATCAACATTGCCAAGCCGGCATTGAATTGAATGAAAATGAAAATGGCAAACGAAAACAAAACCTGCCACAAAAATTAAAAATCAGATGAAAAAAAAAAATCAGTAATAACACAAAATGTGTGGGGTATAAAGAAGAAAAAAAAAACAAAAACACAGAAAACTTATTAGAAAAAATTCGCATGAAGCGTTGACAATTTTTAGCATGCTTTCAGGCGTATTATATGACCAATTAATTTTCTGTGTACTTTCATTCACCTTCAACATTCAGTTTTTATTTTGTTAACTGCTGTTGACGGGTTGTTTGTTATTATCACTGTCCGACCGAAAGGGTGTTGTTATGGTGTTCGTGTTGCTTGGTTGTTAGAAAAGACACACACGCATACATACACACAGACACACATATAGTTATCTGTCAACCTTTATATTCTGCCTCTTGCATTTCATTTGGACTCTTTTTTGCTTTAACAGATCAGTAGCGTCAACAGTTGCTATGCTGCTAATTTATCTGATTTTTCCAGCTGTCATTTATCGCTGTGCTTTTTTTCTGTCTCTGAATAAAATTCCTTTCTTTTGTCATTCATTGGCTAAAGAGCGTTGCCATATCATTAGATAGGTGTGCGTACTTTGTATTTTTCCCAACTCCAACATATTTTGTTCGCTAGGCGGCTGTGCAATTACGTCCTAATTGCTGTGATAAACAATGCTTGCGTCCTGTGCCCTTCTCTGCCGCTTCGCTATCTAAATATTGAGGTCTGTGCGTGTGCGCGCGTAATGTTGGTTGTCTGTCTGGCTTGTTGGTTGGTTCATTGGTTAATTTGCTGGCAATTTTGGTTTGTTTGTCTATCCAAAGTAATTTGATAAACGAGGCAGAGAGGTGTGCAACGTTTTTTGATAAATGAGTAGTTGGATTCAATGTGGCAGGAGCCGAGTTAAATACCAGTTCGGCCCCTTAACTTGCTAGTAGAGATAGCTAGAGAGAGGGAGAGAGCGAGAAAGAGAGAGAGGGAGGACGAGAGGGAGAGAGAGTATTAATAGAGTTATTGAAGATTTGCTTTAATATAATATTTTGTGTGGTACTCAATGAAGGGTAAATACTGCAGAGCAGCCGCTAATCAAAGGAGTTCAGTTTCCGCTGAGACTGAAAAACAATTCCAGTTGTCACTCTTCTGCAAAAGTTGCGCCATTAATTCTTCAAAGACTGCTTAAGTAAGCCGCATCCATTTTTTATGATTTCATTCGCCTCGGTAAAGTGCTGTAAATCGCAAAAAGTTTATAAGCAATTTTGGGATATTTTATATGCTTGGAAATAATAAAGAGGCTCCTCTCAATGCAGCTAGAAAAATGAAAAATGGTTCGATATATAAGCCGTCAACTTTAAAAGCTACGCAAATCCATTTTCAAAAAAGATTAGTTAATGATAAAAATAAATAAAATTTATTATGAGCTATGATTTAAAAAATAATATAAACTTTTTTCAAAAAAAAATCTGTAAATTTTCCATGGTTTTTATCATTACACATATTTGTAGTAATTCAGGGGTAAGGGGTTAATAATGTTACGGCTGAGCCAATTGTCACTGCTTTAAATAGGCTAGGGGTAGAAAGACCTGTCTACCTGTAGATCTCGTCCATGCTTGGTGGTACGGAAATAACAGCTGTGGCAGGAGGGGTTAGAATCACTAGGTTCGTACATAGGATTACACCGCAGGGCGGCGTTCTCTCGCCTCTTCTTTGGCTAGTAGCTGTGGATTAAACTTTAACTCGCTTAAACAGGGGTGGGGTAAAGGTGGTAGCATATGCCGATCACATGGTCCTAATGGTCTCAGGACCCTTCCCATCAGTAAGGGCTGAAATTTTGTAAGGTGCACTGGCTACACTCAGCAGTTGGGCTGTCAGTTGCGGTCTCAGAGTCAACTCTGACAAAACGGAGTTGATGCTATTCACCAGGAAATACAAGCCTCCACCTTTTAAGCTTCCAAGACTAAACAACCTGTATCTTACACTCTCATCGGAAGTCCAGTATCTTGGTGTAGTACTTGACCCCAAGCTCCTCTGGAAGCTGCACATAGCCTTCTACGCCTGTAAATCTATGTTCGGCAAAAAATGGGGTCTTAAACCACGTGTCGCACTTTGGATGTACAACTTAGTTGTTCTCCCAAATTTGACACACGGTTGCCTAGTTTGGTGGGTAGCTCTTCAGAAGGGCTAAAACACCACTAAATTAGAGAGAGAGCAGAGAACTACGTGTGGGGGCATCACTGGTGCTTGTAGAACATACCCCACTGCTGCCCTCAACGTCATTCTGCACTTACTTCCCGTGGATTTGCAAGTTAAGTCCATTGCTGCTCAGAGCGCTGTTAGGTTGAATGAGATTGGCCTCTGGAGGCAGCTTCCGATAGGACATAGTGGCATCTTGAAGCAGATCTCCCCTTCCTTCTCCGTACTTCGTACAGACCTCTCCATCCGCAAACTGGATTTTGAGGGTTGTGCTAGGGCTATCTTTCCGAGCAGGCAAGATTGGTAGGGAAGAGCCGGCACGGATATAGGTACCTTTGTTTTCACTGACGAATCGAAGAGGGAATCTGGAGTGGGAGCGGGGATTTTCTCTAAATCAGCCAACATTTCGGTCTCCTTTAAACTGCCGGGAACGAGCAGCGTTTTTCAAGAAGAGGTCTTCGCGATCCTGCAAGCATGCAAAATGCTTCGGGATCGCTGTTGGGAGGGAGACATTAATATTTTTTCCGATCGCCAAACTACGATCCAGGCCCTGTCATCGCCGTATTGCAGCTTTCTCCTGGTGAATTCCTGTAAGGAGGAACTCAAACGTCTCGAACGTGCAGGAAATATTTCCCTTATTTGGGTTCCTGGGCACAGAAATATAGAGGGAAATGAAATTGCCGATGAGCTTGCCAGGAAGGGGTCGAAAGAACCTGTTTCAGTCGTCCCCTTCTCAGACATCGGTGCCCCCTTGACCGTTGTTAAAGGGAAACTAGTACACAATATTTTTTTCTAAAAAGACGCAAAACAAATGGAGGTCTGACTCATCGTGTGCTATTTCGAAAACACTATGGCCTCAATACGATATAAACATAACGCTTAAGGTGATGGGAATCCCATCCATTGAATTTCCAAACTCATTGCGGTATTCACTGGCCACTGGGTTATCGGAACTCACGCGGAGAAGCTCTGACTTCCGTACAACCCCTATTGCAGAAGCTGCGGGGATCCTGCAGAGAAAGAGATTGTTGAACACTTTCTCTGCAAATGTCCGGCTCTGACGGCTTGAGGCTTGAGATTCCTCAGCGTGCCCTTTGGGGATGGCCTGAGGAAATTCTCCAGCCTAGATCCCTTTTCTCACTCCACTATATCAACAGCACTGGATGGCAGTAGATGGCTTCTCGTCCCTAATTTTATTCGCAGATAGTGCTTCACATTATGGTATCAAAACGGGACGTAAGTGCTACTTGTGGTGTACCTGGGGTACGCTTGCCATCTAACCTACCTACCTAAGGGGTTAGGGATAGTCAGAGGCGCGAAAAATTGATGATTCTCAATAATTTTGTTTTGCTTGTCAGTTGCTTTATTTTACAAAAATAAAAACATCAAGTTAATACATCATGTTTCGCCTTGACTCTAGCAAAATTTCAAAAAAATGAATAATTGTAAAAGTTATCGCTGTTTGTATGGAGCCCGTTTCTTCAGAAATTCCTTGCGGCGATCATATAGTACAAGTCCTTTGAGATTCATCTAAAATCAATCGTACAAAAAAAATTAGTTTTACTAATAATTAATCTTATGCCTGATCGAAGCTTTTTTTCAAAATTAATAAGATGGCGGCCTCAAGAAATATTTTTTAGATTCTCGAGAAAAAACCGAAAATTAATTGTTTAAAAAAAAATCGAAAGTTTAAAAAAAAATATTTCGATCAGGGACAAGCTTTTTATGTTTTATAAATGCAGTATACATTTTATTGAAATCTACCAAGCGGTTTTTAAGTTACAGTGATCACCAGTTCAAAAAACATAGTTTTAAGAAAAACGCATTTAAAGTTTTGCTATCGATTTATGTAGAGTTATATGAATTATTTGATTACTTACACTGTGTCCTCTATCACTGGGCCATATAAAAGTTCTTCAGCCGTCATAGCAGCTTCCAAGATATCGATTTGCTGTTGCCTACGTGGCATTCTACCCTCTCAAGTGTTATCGTTAGCGCGCTTAGTGGAAGCACTTTCATCCCTGCGCATCCATTTTTTCAGCATACGAATGCTCCGGAGCGCCCAAACGCCCTTTGCTAGTTGTTGAATAACTCGAAGAGTATTTGTTGGATTTACTTCAAATTTTCACAAGATATTTCAAAGATATCATACTTTAAGAAAATGTAAAAAACTTCTAATGTTTTGAAAATTCTGACTATCCCTGGCCTTAAAAGGGCAAATCTAATTACTTTGGAAATGATGTAAGTCCACTTTCCTCAAAAATATACTACTGTTCAGCTCAAAACAGTGAGAGTCTTGATTTTGTACATTAATTTAAAGCCCGGCGTTTACGGACTCTCGCTGGAGCAAGTTGTTTCTTGTTTTTTGTTTTTGTTTTTGGTATGCGGACCTTGATGGTGGAATCTTCTAAAGATACGTATAAACCGACTCATACGTATGCCCGATTCACATGCGATATTCCCTGGCTCTTTTGAACTGAGTTTCGTAGTGCCTACGGACTAAACCACCCCATCGCCTCGCTGTTCTGCTTTTTCCTCTCGGTATTACCAGTTAAGATATTCCTTCCAGGGGGCAGGATGTGTTTATTCACTCATTTGTCTGCGTTCGTTGTCATCGTGTCTCAGCCTTCGCATAATTGTTGAGGCTACGTTACAACCATAGTTCTTCAGATTCTAGCATATATTGTACTAGGCTAGTAGCTGTCATGCTCTCGCCGATATTTAAGCGCCACGTGCTTCGTTCCCCATCAAATCTAGAGCAGTACAATAGAGCATACTCAGGCGTTTTATGTTTTCTTGGCAGTAAAGGCAAAATGGGGAGTTTGTGTGCTTGTATTATATTTGCGCAAACACTGTCTGAAACAGCCATGCCCAGTTAAAAACTGTGTCAGCATGAAGGTAACGCTTCCATATGTTCTCCGGATTCTGTGTGCCGGGAATCATAGTGAAAGTGGTTCGTCTCTTCCCACTATCGTTCCATTTGGTCTGCCAATTTTGCAGAGCGATATCATCGATCCTCTGTAGGGCATCCCTCAGTGAGGCTTTGTCACCAGATACCCGCGCGTTTTTTGCATGCTGGTATTTTTGTTTCATGCATTTTACCTTTATATCGAGCGGGATTATGCCTGCTATTACCCCTGCTGCTTCATCAGATATGGTCCTATAGCCTCTAATGATTCTGACATTGCATAATCTGTACATCCGCTTAGACGGTCTCAAATAGCTGGGATATTTCACTACGTCGCCCCACACTTCCACAGCGTAGAAGAGGATCGAGTTGCAGGCGCTTGCTAACAATGCTCTCATTTGTTGCCTTGGTCCATCCACATTGGGCATCAGTCGCAATAAAGCCGCGAAGGATTTTGCAGTATCTGTTGATGTTATATTGTGACCACCAACCTTTATTTGAATGTTTTCAACTTTTCGCCTAGAAGTTATGAGAACCAGTTCGGTCGTATGGTCTGCTAGTCTCAGCCCAGCCGATTGTAACCATTGCTTGATTTTATTAATAGTGTCCTCTACCCTTCGTGAGACCTCTTTTAGTGTTTTCCCTACGACTAGCACAAAACTGGAGCAAGCTTAATTTCATCTGCATGTGTTGATGTGTGCGCGAGAGTAAAACAGCGTCATCTGCATACCCCAGATCTTCGAGCCTTGTGTTCACTCTAAAGGTAATTCCCCGATTTGCAGGGGGATATTTGAAAAATCCAGTCCACTACCACGGTAAAGAACAGAGGTACCAAAACACATCCTTGTCGGACTCCTGTAGTGGAGACAAAACCTGAGCTGCCCATCGTAAAGAACCCTACAATCCGCACCATTGGTGCACCAGATTGTACTCGTCTCAAACTCATTTTCACCCTATTAAATTCACACTTTTCAGCAAAATATCACAAAACCAAACCAAACTTAATTGCAAAGGGAATAAGTTTGTCACCGAAAAGACCTACACAGTAATTAAATTCATACATAATTAAGTCAATTTAATATTCTGCTGCCCACAACTGTTTCACTCTTTTACGAGTACAAGCAATTCACATATGACTGCCGTTGGTATCAATTACGATTTGGCAAACTGGCGAAGCAAATGGCGAAAGCTCTTTGAGCTACATCGTAGGGCAAAGTTTTTCTGTCTTACTATGAAAAATGAGGCATAAAAGTCGAACTAATTCATTTTTACCAATGCATGAGTGTGTGTGTGTGTGTGAGTGCGAGCGTGAGTTTCCACATCAATGGTGGCAAAAACAAGCACATTGTTCACCATTTGGCACACAGCCAAGTGGCTATATTGTAAAAGTGTGTGTGCGGCGCAACCGGCAGCCGGCCAATTTAAACTCACTCAAATATGTCGGCCATAATATTGAGTTGGGCTAAAAAGCGCCACCGGATGAACGAAGCAGTAGGCCGAAGCGCATTAATTTGGCGCAAATTCGGACAAAGCAGTCAAAAGGCACAAAAAAGAAACCAAAAAAAAAAAAAAAACAAGAATTGAGTGAGCGCAAAAAATTATGTACTTGCGGATTGAATTTGATGATGTGTAAAGCGCGCCTGGAAATATGCAACGCTGCTGAGAGTCGTACTATTGAATGTGGTTGTTAGCTGGTTGGCGCATAATAAAATTTGATTTATCGCAAGGCTTTATTGGCAAATGCCATGACAATAATAATAGTAATAAACGTTCTCATTTCGAACTGGCAATTGTAGTTGTCTTCAGAAATGGTTTATTTCATTTTCATCCTTTGTGCAGTGAACGACAGTGGTTATGAGTAATTGAAATTTTTGTGTTGGGATAATTGATGGGCTGCATTCAATGTTTAAAAATTTAAAAGAAAACTGTGTTTTCGATATTTACTGATAAATTCGTAGTTTTTGTTTTCAACTCCGATTTGTTTTTTACTCATTTGCAAATCGGACGAAAACTAAGCGAGTTATGCGAGGTGTGCTCAAAAAATATGGTGAATTTGAATTTTTCTCGAAAAAATATAATTTGGTATGTCTTTGAGCTCTCTCGGCGATTCGGATTTAATCTCCTCAATCCGCGTAAAACGCCGTTCTTTCATGGGTCCCTTCCGCCTTGGAAACATGAAAAAGTCGCACTGGTCCAAATCTGCTGAATACGGTGGCGGAGGCTTGATAACTGTGTCGTTTATGTCCAAATAGTCTCTCACAAGCAAATATGAGTGAGCAGCTGCATTAGCATGATGCAAGCGCTATGAACTTGTTCCATAATTCCGAGCGTTTTTTTCGTATTGCTTCACACAAACGGCGCATAACTTCAAGGTATTACTTTGTATTTACCGTACGACCTTGTGGTAAGAACTTCTGATGCACTACGCTATGATAATCGAAGAAAATAGATCGAAATTGTCGTGCTTTTTTGGTCTTGGCTCTACTGGACTCTTCCATATGAACGATTGGGCTTTGGTTTCGATGTCATAACCATACGCGTATAGTCATGATGCGTCACCAGTAATGTCCCATTTACGCAGATTTGGATCGTTGTTGACGTCATTCAGATGTGACGTTGGTTTGGATCAAGATTTAGCAATCTTGGAGCGAACTTCGCTGTCACACGCTGCATGCCCAAAAATTCCAAAAAGATTGCATGGCGTGAGCCAACCGATATGTTTATCAGCAACTTCTCTAATTGTGATACGTTGATTCTCCATAACAAGTTTCTTCACTTTCTCAACATTTTCATCAGTTGTTGATGTTCCGGAACGTCCAGAGCGAGCGTTATCGCTCACATCTTCCCGACCTTCTGGGAAAAGCTTGTACCACTTGTAATCATTTTTCTTTGTCCCAGCGTAGTCGGACCGATGCTATTCACCAGGAAAACCAAGGTACCAAACTTTAATCTCCCGAAACTAAATGGCGTCAGTCTCACGCTAACTCAACAGGCAAAATATCTAGGTGTTATCCAGACCCCAAATTCAGCTGGAAGTCCAACGTAGAGTGCAGGGTAAAGAAAGCGAATATAGCTCTTTACACGTGTAAGACAATGTTGGGTAAAAAATGGAGTATCCAACCAAAACTATCCAACTGGTCCTACACAGCCATTGTAAGGCCAATACTAACATATACGGCAAGAGTCTGGTGGCCTGCAACAGAAAATAAATACCACAAAACTAAGCTGAACAAGATGCAGCGTGTATCTCAACTACAGGAGCGCTTAGCACCAGTCCTACTGAAGCACTCAATGTACTAACTCATCTGCTACCATTAGATTTACACATTAAAACAATCGCTACTTGCAGCGCGGCGAGACTCAGAGACATAGGAAACTGGACAACAAGGTCGCACGGTCACAGTAAGATCCTCCTACAGGGACCCTCGCTGCTCAGCCTATCTCAGTCAATAAGACTTCCTGACTATGCCAGCATGTTCCAGGCAGAACTGTTGGCGATCAGAGAAGCATGCAAATCACTAAAACTCTACAAGGAAGTTGGTGCGAGAGTAGCTATCTTCTCAGAAAGTCAAGCAGCTATAAAGGTCTTAGACTCCAACTCCATTTCATCCAAAATAGTCTTACAGTGTAGAGAAGAGCTGACAATGCTTAGTCATTGGCTTGAAATCACTCTGATATGGGTTCCCGGTCACAGGAACATACGGGGTACATACGGATGAATTAGCAAGAAAAGGTTCGTCACTAGACATAGCAGAGGCGGTGGCAGTCTCCACCCCATTCAACACATTAAAAGCATCCATTGCTTCACACTATCTTGCTTTAGCCGAAAGAAGATGGAAGGAAATAACGTATTATAACAAAAAACACATGGCCGTCATACAAAATCCGAAAGACGAGTAACCTGTTACGATGTTCTCGGCCAAACATCTCACGCATCACTGCAATCCTCACAGGTCATTGGAAAGTAGGGGAGCATGCAGCTAGACTCAACCTCCACTTCAATCCCATTTGCAGAAGCTGTCAAGCGGAAGGAGCGAAGGAAAGTCTTTTCTACTATTTATGTGAATGTCCAGGGCTAGCTAATGAGATCTCAGACATCGAGATAAAGGACAAGCTATTTGGACCTCACTAAATGGATCTGACTTGGAAAAAAAAACATCATCAACCGAAACGGTGCTGGTCACTAATTAGGAGGATTTCAGTGAAAATAGAAGACCGCTTCAACAACAACAACAACTCTCACAGTATGCCGCTGTTAACATTTCAATTCCATTTTTTACACAACATTTTTTTACGATCAATTGGTCCTTTTTTTCGATAGCAGGCAAATCGCCGAACTAAACGAGCTGTATTGCTTAACCTGTTAACATATCTTCGAGTCGTGTGTACCAACGTAAAACAAAAAAATATTTATCGAAACTTTGACTGAAAGCATTAAGCTAAGGCAAATAGGTGCTAGGGAGGCTTTAGGTTAATTTGACCGAATTAATGAGGAATTATCGAGCTGCAAACTCACCTGGACGCAAGCTAAACAAATAGCCAACAATAGAAGAAAGTGGAAATCATTGATTTTGGCACTAAGTGTCTCATAATCGGCGCTTAGGCAAACAGTGATAATAAGAAAAATGTATAATGAAAAGTGATTTCGTACACAAAGCCACTTGAAAATTAGCCAATTTACTGAAATCAGAGTTCTACCTGATCTTGCTCATGCACTTTGGTGTACAAAAATCGTCTTTATTTCCCCTATTTGGTCGGGCTTCCAAAAAATGATGAGCAGTTTCTTATAAAAACTCATATTCACAATCCCAACGGTTGTGTTATTGAAGGAAATGCTTAGCTCTTTTGCGTCTTTCCCTGACTGCCGGGTAACGCTCTAAGTCGGCTGATTTGAGTTCTGTTGTTTTTTTTCTTCTTTTGTTAGGTTGCGACCTCTGTGATAAGCATTCCTACCACAATTTTATCGCGACTTCTTAATATTTTTAAAAATTATTCCGTGTTTGCTGCAAAATTCGAGTTCACTTGATATGGCTCCCTGCAATTTTTCTTGTTTGATTGAGTCAAAAAATTACCACGAGGAATGCGCTTTAACAGCCGACACAGTCGAAATGAAGTAATGGGAAAATTGAGGAGGGCTCTGATGGCTATACGAAAAATAGATTTCCTGAAATGAATATCCTGAATCAAATGTTGCCTTAAAAACCTTGCAGTTGATGGGGAGTACTTTGAAGATAAAATCGCATTTCTCAAATTAACTTGTATTTTTATTGTTGGTAATTTGTTGTTGTTGTTGTTGCCGTTGGAACAGCATTAACATTTCCCATACTCACATACGGGGAATGCTGCTGGAGTGACAGTCCTTGGCCGTATATAAATCCGAGTCGTCTCGGTAACGTAGAACCAACTGTCGTGGAAACGGTTGGTAATTTGTCTAAGCTTTCGAATGCAATGAAGAAACTCTCCAAGTCGTCCGGTAAGCGGCATAAAAGCAAAATTGAAAGCAAGTCACTGGCTCAACTATTAAGCAGAATTCATTTATTTGAGGCACAGACTTTTCACTGCTGTGAAACTTGAATTTAACCAATCTTTTGAAAAGATTAACTTTCCTAGCAGGTCCACATGTGTTATACAACTCGCTTAATGCCGTCCATGCTTCTTTCAAGGTTTGCAGTCTTTTATGTTCAATAATTCCGATGGTCATATATATATATATATAATTGGTCGAGCTCCTCCTCCTATTTAAGGTGTGCGTCTTGATGTTGTTCCATGGTTGTTCCGATGATCTTACACATGGAGGTTATGTTTTTTCAATCGATGAACGATATTGATAAAAACTGATACCCCGTTTAATTGCACATAATTGACAAGCGATTCACTTTAGTGTTCCGCGAACACGTTATTATTTTTAACTTTACTTGGGTGTTGGGCCCATAACCTTTGTTCGCTTCGATGCAGTTTATTCAAGTAGACAAGAGGGAATGAGAGAATTGACATTTGCGTGATGGATAGCAGGGTTAGTCGTCACCCGTGTAAAGTTGCTAGATTTTGCATTTATATTATCTAAATATATTCCCAGAAGATTTGAATCAAGGCTATATGATATTTTCATTCGAGGATATTTTCATTCGATAGAACTTTTTCGGCTCTACACAACTGTTTTGATAGTATTTTTGAGTTATTCCATTCTTTATTAGTTTTAAGGCTTAGAAATGGAATACCCAGGAGGCAAAAATCCACATTTTCAATACCTGCTTTTCTTTGATTTACATTGAAGTCAAAAAGCTGTCAAAGCAGCCCGGGATATTTACAATGCGTACAGAGCAAGTGTCATAGACGAGTATACAGCACGGAAATGTTTTGCAAAGTTAAAAAATGGCACGTCCCGCAGCAGACGATCTTCTGAGCTCGATGAAGAACGTCGCAAATCACTTTTGAATGAGAACGGCCGGCAAACCAGTCATGAATTGGCGGAAAAAATTAACTGCGATCATAAAATGATTTTAATCACCTTCACTCATCGGGATTTAACGAAAAATTGGGAGCCTGGGTACTTCACAAGCTCAACGAAAAAAACAAAGCAAATCGCCTTCAAAGTGCTTCTCAGCATCTCGTCCGCCATCGAGGCACACGCGGTCTTAAAACACGTTTGTTGTATCGAATCGGCACGGCACGATGAGAAATGGTGCCTGTACATCAATATCAAGCAAATAAATGAATGGGTGGCTCCAGAAGATACGCCAAAGCCGAGCGTCAAGCCGGATCTTCATCAAAGAAGATCGTGATATGTGCTTGGTGGAAATGGGAAACGCTCGAAAAGAATGTCACGATCAACAAGGAGTTCTACATTGCCCAGCTACTCCGCGTGAATGAGGCTGTTAGACTGAAAATACCTGATCGAAATGACCAAACCATACTCCTTCATAGCAGCGCATGTTGCATAAGTCATTAAAGCTGCACTCCACGAGCTCGAATGGGAGGTCCTTCAATATCCGCGGTATTCTCTGGACATTGCACCGACCGAATACCTCTTTTCCGCGCCCTGTCAAACCAAATGAAGGGCGCCACCTTCGATAACAAATAGGTCCTTAAAAGCTGGTCCAATAACTTCTTTGACACCAGATCGGGCGATTTTTGGCAGAATGGCATCAACCAATTGGTCGAGAGGTGGGAAGAGGTTGTAAGCAACAACGGCGAATTCAAAATTGATTAACTTATTCATATAATTATTGTTTTTACTCTAAATAAAAGGCTTCGGGGAAAACGCTACGAACATATCCTAAGCCTAATATATATAACAGGTGGCGCTAAAGTAATCCTCCTATCAGAAAATGCTATAAATTTTGCGATTGGCCCCTAATGTCAGTTCTGTTTTGACATTTGTGTAGTAAACACATGCGAAATACACGTTAATAAACAATGTTACGCTACACTGCTCCAGAACGCGGAATATTGCTGACTATTTATTTGACCAATAATCGGTCGGTGACTTTGGCACCATCGACCAGACGACGTGCCACGCAAATGGGTATCAGTCGACGGTCCTTACAGCGAATTTTGGTACAAGATTTGAAGAAGTTTCCGTGCAAAGTCCAGACGGTGCATCAGCTGTTAGCTGCTGACCGCTAATCGCGTCTAACATACGCTCAAGCCATCCTTAATCACCACCAAGAGGAAGATGATTTTTTATTAAAAATAATCATGAGTGATGAGGCCCATTTCCATCTTAGCGGGTACGTAAATAAGCAAAATTTACGCTTCTGGGGCACTGAAAATCCGCGTGTAACCTAAGAAGAGCCATTACACCCGCTCAAAGGCACTGTATGGAGTGCTGTTCTCGCTGGAGGAGTCATCGGACCTTTTTTCTTCGAAGACGTCGCGGCCCAAACGGTTACTGTGAATAGTGAGCGCTACAGAGCAATGATCAACGAGTTCTTTTTACCGCAACTTGATGAATTGGGATTGGAAAACATGTGGTTCCAACATGTGGCGATTTACACTGGCCAGCAAGATCGCCAGATTTGACCGCTCCAGACTTCTTTTTAGTGGGGCTTTTTGAAGTCGCGGGTTTATGTCAACAAGCCTCAGACTCTTGCAGCTCTTAAAGACAATATCCGTCCAGAATGGGAGGACCTATCGCCGGAAGTTTTGGCCAAAGTGATGGAAAATGCCATAAAAAGGGCTCAAATGGCAATCAACTGTGGCGGCGGCCATTTACATGACATCATATTCTCGACTTGATGTAAAAAAAATTAAAATACCAAATAAAAATAATCCACAAGAAGAATCAAAGTTTTTCATTTTTTTTTTAAATTACAGCCAAAAAACAGCGCAAGGTTACTTTTGCGCCACCTTGTATGTATATATGTTTATATTGGCCGAGCTCCTCCTTCCTCTTGTGATGTACGTTTTGATGTTGTTTGCCCTTCTCAAATGAACTTTACAATAAAGCAGTTAAAAAAAAAACAGCCACTGATTTAGTTGCTACATTAGCTGTTATTTTTAAGTTATTCAAAGCAATCCAAAAAAAAAACCTTTAAGTATTGACACTTAAAAGACCACGAACTGCTTATACAAGAGCAGTTAAATATCTGTATGCATATATACTTATAGATAAATATGTATGTATGTACTTTGATGGCGGCATGTGTGCTGGTAATTGCGTTACATTTAAAACCGCCCACATTAGCTCGCCTGACCAGCCCAGAAACGGAAGTAATTTATAGGCGAAATACACGCACGCGAGACTTCTACAGGCAATTCAAACAAGCTGCACTCGCTCATAGCCACACACACACACATATACATATAATACACATACACACACATGCACACAAATAGCTTTAGTAGCACTTTAAACACTGTTGGCCTATATGTAAGTAAAATGTACATGCATGCCACGCCCCCTTGACACGAGCAAACACAACCTAACACTTCTAGCTCTGAGCTATCACACCACAGAGTACGCAACTAAATCACCTACACACAAACATACCTCGGCGCCCTGTGGCATATTGGCACCCATAAATTAACGCCACGCTGCGTTCACTGGCTCGTTCGTTTAGTCAAAATGCCTAGAAGGCTGCTACAACTAACAATGTCTACATGGCTTGTGTGTTCGCACTTTCTTCGCGCCCGCAATGCCACATTAAATTCTACTTCCAATTTTATTTCGACAGCGTTACAAATGCAATTTGCAATTGGAACAATTTTTCTTTAGTTTGTTTTTATTTCTTTTTTTCCATCAACCATTTCATTGCGAAGCCTTGATTGGAGTTTAATAAAAAAAAACTGCATAAAATGTACTCAGTTGTTGCCTACTTTTAGGCGCTGTAACATGTTTGCTATTTAAACGCCGCCGCGCGTAATTTGTTTTGCAGTATCGCGTGCATCACTGCCACTGCGTCGAGTTCATTTGATTCTTGCATGCTGATATCAACACTTGCCTATATTAATAGCATAATTGCAGTCGTATTGTACTGCTGGTACGACCGGTACTACTGCCACTACTGTTGTTGTTGTTGTTCTGTACTTCTGTTGCTTTGTATTGTATTCATCACTTGTGTTGCAATTTCTAAACAACCTACTCACTTGTAAGGCCGTTCATTTATCACCTTGTGTGCTTGTGCTAGTCTGTTTGCATACACTTGTGCTCACACAATTAGGTTAGGTTAGGTTAAATGAACCTGGCTGGCTGCAGGCCATCACATAGACCTATTGGTCCTTAGTGGCACTAGATGGAGCTTGACCCTTACGTTTCCTTCTTGTAATAAGTCTGCGTCCTTTGCGAATCTAAGTAAGCTCTGAAGCTCTAACCACGAGAGACATTCTAAACTCTCATTTCGTAGAGCTCCTAAACATTTCATTCGGGTTCTAGCTAATGCAGTTCAAGAACATAGAAGGTGTTCAAGAGTTTTCCGCTTTTCTAGTTCGTTGCAAGTTCTAGTTCCCACAATTAAGACACTTTATATTTTTAGATTTTCATAATATTTTTCACGCCAAACTTTTTTCGTGAATTTTTTATAAAAATATTATATGTATGACAAAACCTGCATCTACTGAAGTTCAAACTTTGTAAAAAATTTAAAAAAAAATTAGAAAATTTGCAGCAACATTTCCTACTTTTTAATCCTGATTTTTCAAAATATTCTGTATAACAAAATACAAGTTCGAAGTCAGTTAAAAATCGCCTTAGGATAGGTTAGGTTGAGTTGGTTGACTTGTAGTCACGCATTGACCGATTCGGCCCATAGACATCCACGTGGTTCAGAAGAGACAAGGAAAAGCAGACATTTTTGTCAGATATTTACAATATATATTTAAACCGTACGATGCACAGCGATCAGCTGAAACGCAACTTTGTCAATTTACTGATGATACCGAAATTTCAGAAGTCACTGTACGAGAACTAATTGAAGAGATAAATAAATTTAAGCTTAAAAAGTCATCCGGATATGATCTTATAACTAGCGAAATATTGAAGCAGCCGCCTCTTAAAACCTAACGTCAAATCTGTCTTGAATTATAAACGCATAGTTTAAAATTCTACGAGGTGGGTTGAATAAGTGCCCATGTTAGAAATAAAGACACCATTTAAAAAGTTCTTATTTTTCTTATTTTTCAACATAGTCCCCTTTTAGAAAGATAAACTTCTCCCAACTCTCCGGCCATATTTTTAATCCCTCCAAAAAATAGGATTTGTCGAACTCTCCAAAATACGCCTCTGTCTCGGTGCTGATTTCCTCGTTTGAACTAAATTACTTTGCCGCGAGTGATTTTTTCATGTTAGAGAACAAGTAAAAGTCGCAGGGGGCCAGATTGGGTAAGTACAGGGGGGTGTGGTAGCAACTCATAACGCAATTAATGCCGTTTAGTGGCGACTACTCCGGTTGAATGTACCGCTGCGTTATCGTGGTGAAGCAGCACCTGCTTTTTCGCCAAATGCGGCCGTGTCTCATTCAATTTTTCATGCAGGCGGTCCAATAACTCACTGCAATATTGAGTGCATTGATCGCTCTTCCTTTTTTTAACGTAGTTGAGCATGACTCCCTTCGCAACCCAAAAAACCGTCACCATGATCTTTCCGGTCGGAAACTGTGGACTGTCTTCGCCGACGGTACTGGAGCAGATTTACCAGGAGAAATCCGTTGTTTTGATTGTTGCTTAGTTTCTAGTGTGTAACGATGAACCCAGGTCTCATCAACGGTGGCAACTCGACGCAAAAGCTCCTTCGGATCTCGCTTAAATCGCTCTCCAAAACTGCTTCGAAGTTAACAGCCGCATCCGTTTGTTGTCCACCGTGAGCAATCGCGGCATCCGTCGGGCCGACAATTTTTTCATTGGCAACTTATCATTGTAAAATATTGATTGGCATTCCGTTCAGCATACGTATGACCTCTGCTACTTCACGCACTTTCGTTCGTCGATCAGCGAGAATCATGTCGTGCTCTTTTTGAATGATGTCCTCGGTAACCACGTCTGCTGGGCTTCGTGGTCGCGCCACATCAAAAACGGATGTTCGCGCACGTTTAAATTTTCACTGTGAAGCGTAGATATAGACAGCATCCAACTTTGCTTTTACCTCCTTGCATTTTTTCCCATCCACAAACAAAGAGCGAATTACCGAACGATACTGGTCTCTTTCCATCTAAGCGCAAATCACGAAACACGTCTTAGGCGAATAGCTGCCAAATCCAAACTAACCTATCAATCAGTCTGAAATTTGTTTTGCTGTCGTTTGATAGATGGCAGCACACGGTGCTAATACCAACTTCCCTCAGGAATGCTCTTTGTCATCTAAGACGGGTGCTTATTAAACTGTTCTCGTAAATCCATAATTGTTTTTTACTAGTCCTTGAAATTTCATCATGGGAAGACTTACGCCTCAACAACGTTTACAAATCGTGCAATTGCATTACGAAAATCGACGCTTTGTGAAAATTTCTTATCGCGCGCTCAGGTCGTTATGATATTCAGCGATGAGGCCTATATTTGGCTTAATGGCCCGCAATAAGCAAAATTGCCGTATTTGCGCTGAAGAGCAGCCCGAGACTATTCAAAAACAGCCATTATATCCATTGGACATAACTGTTTGGTGCGGCCTATGGGATCGAGGGATCATGGGCCCATATTTCTTCAAAGATGAGACTGGCGCCAATGTAGCTGTGAATGGTGAACGCTAACGCGCCATGATAAACAACTTTTTGATACCGGGAATTGAAGCCCGTGGTCTCCAAAATATTTGGTTCTAATAACGGTAATAACGGCGCTGCTCACCATAGAGCCCGTGACACAATGGATCTACTGCGTCATCGTTTCATCTCTCATCTCGGACCAGTGAATTAGCCACCAAGGTCACACCTTTGAACTTTTATTTGCGGGGATACGGTCACATTTTACTAATTAGCAACGATAGAACTCTAAAAAAGATCATCTAAGCTAAGTCAAAGGTGACAAAAGAAGAGCCTGGTCGAGGAAATGATGAAGAGATGACACTGAAGGCGACTTTGGAGCTATGGGCATATTTGATATCTAACGAAAAGCTGATGACCGAGTGACTTGGTGGCGAATTGTAACGTAGGCAACGATTCACCCCGAACGCTGATGCTATGATGATATAAAGTCTAAATGCTTTGTGGATGAATCAGCTTCGATTGAGCCATTGGAAGCCAGTACTACTAGAGTTATTTTCCAAGATACCGACCAAAGTCCTCCAGCGAGTCACGGATGGCCAAATTTCGGTGCTGGTGCGGCCAATATTTGAAAGGTATTGTCTTTAAAACATAATGATCATGAATGGTTCTCCATAAAAATAGTGAAGATTGGCCAATAAGTTTGAATTTTCGTTCTTTCATTTCAATTTGCAATCCGATGCCTCTAAATCGATCAGCCTTTGTAAATCGAGTACGACTGTGCTTGTCATACTTAGACATAATCTTAACATTACTGTAAGTGAATAGACTCTCCCATCTGGTCCTAAACTTTCTGATCTTCTTTTCGTCTTATTCGTTGCGTAATATTCATATTGACTTTGGCATTTCGCTGACAAAATGCGAGGATAGAGAGACATCGTTTTTATCCATATCGTCTATTATCTCATTCCTTTCAAAGCCTTTACGGCCTGAAGCCCAACAAAAATGTAGCTTACAATTCACTGCCAACCTTTCTACTGTCTCCCTGTTCTGAAACCCGATCTTGGCCGTTATACTAAACGATGTTATTGCTTTAATGACTGCCTGATAACCTAAAAGTTGACCTTGAAGTTGATCCCAGTAGTATCGCAAGCTAGATCAACTGCCCTTCCAACTACGAAAACCTCAGGCTGAAATTAATCGCAGTAATTTGAAACCTTGTATGACTTCCTTACGTCTAACTCTGGACAGTATATTCCAGCTCCTACTCCACTAGTCATTTTTGAACCGTCCATATAAAAGTTAAGTGTACTGCGTTGGGAGCTAAAGCTCTTACGCAAGCCCTCTTTTTCAATAGTAATCTGGAGCTTTGTTTTTCTTCTTTAAAGACCGGAGCCATATAGTCCGGTTTATTGAGCTATGTTCATGGACTCTGCATGAGAGTTCTTTCAAGACTTTTCATCTTCCTGCAGATTTCGTTGCAGGGCTCGCATTAATTTTTGAAAATTTTTTATTGGGATACGTTTTAGAGCATTTGTTCATGAGTCTGCAATTGAAAGAAAATGCTCAAAATCGTATGCAAAGGAAAATTTTCAAAAATCAATGCGATTTTTGAGTGACTTCGAACTTTTACGCTCTATACCAAAAATGTAATAAGCTATAAGACAGCATACTTAGAAATTTTTCTTGAAATTATGATTAAAAAGTTGAAATTTTTTTTAAATTTGTTGAATTTTTGTGAATTTCGTACAAAGTTTGGACCCTTGATTTATAAGGATTTTACCCAACAATGAACAATTTTTTTTTATAAAAAATTAACAAACCAACTTAAAAGAGACAAGTAACTTAATTATGTGAGCACAAGTGTAAGTTGATATGCCTACAACGATGATACTTCAAACAGAACAGCAGGAAATTAGCCCGCTTGGTAGAGGAAACAAATTTACTAAGAATTGAATTGTAATTTTAGCTTATCCACTTATCAGATTGTTCTGAAAGATTAACTGTGCTTTGGCTAGATGGTTTAATTAAAGTTTGTTGCTAATGCTACCATTAACTTTCGAGTACTTTTAAACACACTTCAAAAACATTAGTTTTCAAAAAAGTTTGATACAAGAAACATTTTCGCTTAGAACGCTGAAAGGAAGTATAAATACGATTTGACAAGTCTTTCGGTGAAGAGCTCGTTTGAGGTAACTTCCAGTTTAACTACAAAGAGTGTTTCGCCGAATGCTGGCAACATTAATTTGGAAATTAAGCTAGTCATGTCTGGTTTCCTCTCTATCTTTTTGAAGTGGCTAAATTCCTATTTAATTATTAGCCGCTGCGTGGACTCAATAGAGGAGTCTCTTTTATTCCGTTTCTTGAATCATTTAGCGTTCCTCAGGAATTTTACTCTTATCTTTACTTTAAGATACATCTTGGACTTTACCCTTTCTTCTTTTTATTAATGATATGGGAAGCTGTTTTTCTTCTAAAAGGTTTCTCTTCGATTAAGAGTTCTGAAGGTGATTCTAGTGTTCAATTATAGATTAATAGATTATGCTCATGGTTTTGTCGGTCTCACCTGTATCTCAATACCAATAAGTGTTATCACGTAACGTTCAATTCGGCTGTCACAGTTTTTCGGATCGCCTCGATGGAGTCGAAACGCTTCCACTTCAGCTTTCTTCCGGAGGGGACAGGTCTGGGCTGTAGAGAGGGTGGGGAAGCACCAGAACCCCCATCTTGGCCAATGCGGAGGTGCAGGGAAGGCAGTGTGCTCCGGCGCACTGTCGTTTTCCGGTCACGATTTCCCGCATATTGTAATAAGTTAAATTTAACTCTTCACTGATCTCACGTAGACTAGCACGACGGTCAATGTTCAAAAATTCACGAACCCGGTTCACATCTTCGTCTGTTTGCGTCGCCGAAGGCATTCCAGATCGCTATTCGTCTTCGACGTCCTCTCGGCCTTCCTTGAACGACTTGAGCCACCGTTTTACTTGGGCACTGGACAGAGATTGGTCCCCGTAAGCCTCCTTGAGTTGCTCAATGGTTTCGGTACTCGTTTCGTTTAGCTTTACACAAATTTTGATCAAGTAATGTTGCTCCAACGATGCATTTTCGATACTGCAAAATCGTAACACACTTTTAAAACAGCTCTCACGTGCGGAGCGATGTTGACTGCAACACTGTTGCCTGCGAACTGGGACCAGTTTCTAGTGGAAGGGGACGGTCCAACGATCATTTTCCCCCACCAGCTGATTCGGTTGATCGCTTTTCAATCAAAGACCTAGGCGGAATCTTAGATGCTTCTTTTTATTCAGTAACCACACCAATTTTAGCGTTAGCCCCCTTACGGCTGGCCATTCAATTTCTTATTCCTGCTTGGTTTTAATGTGCAATTTAGAGTTTCCATGAATCCTCGACATGCGCCCTGCCATTAATTCCGTTGAATTGACGCAGAGGCTCCTCATGAGCAATGAATCACTAAACATATTTCTCGACTCACATTTTCGTCCGACGAAATCCAACTCTAGCAATACCGGCTAGGCAAGTGCATCAGTCCTTCTTTGCACCCCGAGCTGCTGGCTGGATAAGCAGCTTCAGGCTTTGGGAGGCTCTTTCAACCCTTTCAAGTCACTTGGTGTTGTTTACTTCATACCTGCATTATTGCGAAAATCTGGCTCGTTGTTCGGCTCTCCCTTTTTATGCGAGCTGCGTGGATATGCTAAAAATCCGGATTCGTAAAAATCGATCAAATCTACATTCTTATTACACATACTATTTCCTTGAAATTGCCGAATACTGCTAGTGTTTTTTAGGCAGAAGTCTTTGGGATCCTGCGGGCATGCAAAATGCTTAGGAAACGTGGGAACGAGGGAGATATTAACATTTTCTTTGATAGTCCAGTGGCAATCAAGGTTCTAACGATGACTGGTGCAGATCGAAACTGGTCCTCTCTTGGGTGTGCAGGTAACTTTTCTCTGATATGGCATCGGTGTCCCCTGACTGTTGTTAAAGGGGAATTGCACAACTTATTTCTCGCAAAAGCGCAGATGGAACTCCACTTCTTCATGTGCTATTTCGAAAATCCTTTGGCCTCAATACAATAAAAACGGAGGTTTATTATTCGATCCCCACTGCAGAAGTGGTAAAGATCTTTTACAGGCTCCGAGCACTTTCGCTGTAAATGTCCGCGGTTGGCAGCTAGACGATTAAGGTCACTGGGCCTGGAGTAGTGCGTCAACCTAAAGCCCATCGATCTTCTAGATTACATCAACAGTTTTGACTGGCTGCAGATATCTGCCTAGTGGAGGTCTCATAATGCCAGAGTACCAGACTGGTACTTCAACCATATTACAATACCTTCCTATTCACCTACGCCCGCAGACATTTAAATTCAATTTTATATCACTAATTTGCTACTCATTTCTACTATTTGCCTCTTCAAATCTTTTACATTATTTTAATCATTTTATATTTATGGCCCAACAGAGGCTTCAGAATGCAAATGGAAATGCATTAGCGAACAACATTTGCCAAAATTTAATTAAACTGGCCCATATTATTCTGTTATATTTTGCCGAAGTACTTCGAAGAAATGGCAGCAGACTTACGTTTGCATGAAAACGTAACTATATAATGGAAAATAATTTTGCTTATTGAGTAAATATTTTATTAATAAAATCCTTTATATATAAATGCCATGAGCCGGCCAATATTTGTTGATTCAAAATTAGGTATGCAAGAAATTCGGTTTGCTTTTAAAATTAAATTACATAACTTCTCTGAAACGCACAAACAATTCAGTTATTGCAAAGCTAACACTATGAAACGACACATAGCTGGGTCTGTATGCAATAACAGCACAAAATTTTATTAACAGTGTCTTAACTCCTGCAAATAGGCAATCAATTTGACTGCACTTATTGTTTAATGATTATATAAACAAATTTTTGATGAGTTTGTAAATTCTAATAGAAAATTGTTTGAGCGCTAGAGGGCAAGTGCAGGCAGGCCTAACAGAGGTGAAAGCCAATGACAGCCACTAAAGCTGGTTAAATATTTCATTGACTTTTGGGAATTTGCAAATGCACAAATGTGAATATTAGTTGATTTCATTAAAAACATTCGAGTTTAAATAGCTTTGAGGATTTGCTGTTTTATTTCATAAGCCATAGTGTTTTCTTAAAAGCCTGACCAGTGAAGGAATTGGGATTTTACTCGTACTGTCGCATGAATTCATACATACATGAATCCAGCCAGACGGCGTGGAACGTATGAAATACAAATTTTATACATATATATATATATATATGTATGTAGTAGTGTAGCAGGCATGAGCTTGTATACATATACGCACACATTGCTGCAAGCGCCTGCTCTCCTTTGGGGTTCGTTGGCTTGAAATAACAATGGCCAAAATATATAATATTTCTAGCTGTCTGCTTTTGATTAAGGTTGTCTTCTCGTGGCACTGTTTTGATAATGAAATACAATAAATGTCAGTTATATTGACTGAAAACAGTGTACGAAAATAAAATGGTGGGCATTTTTATAGACTTCAAGTCTATCTTTTGTATGAGGAGCTACCTAAAAGCAATGATAATCAATGAACTACACAAAATTTAATTCTTAAAATTAAATTTATTTTTTTACCTAATTTCCTAATATGCCGATTTACTTAATTCTTCTTCTCTCTAAAGTTTTTTTCTTTAAATTCTCTCTCTTAATACTCGAAAAGTGCTTCTATGGCAGCTATCATTTCGCTATTGTCTTGAATCTTCGTATCTGTGAGCTGTTCCTCGAGGCGGGGAAGGTGATAAAAGTTGCTGTGAGTTAGAACTGGAAACCAGAAAAGGTGCTCGTGCAATTTGAGGCCTGCTTATTGTATTGGGTGCGTTTTTAGCTACAAGAGAACTATTGATATGGATAATTATGGTTGAATAGCTGAGAATGGCAAACTGTGTTGAGATTTCTGTTCAGTAAGGTTTCCAGTTTCCAGTTCCAGTTCCTGTGTAGATCAAATTAACATCCTACGTATCATTGTGGTACAAGTACGAGAGTAGCAGAGAACCCGACAACTAACCCTTGTGGATTACAGTACCGCTTTTGATTGCATAATCTGTCGGAAAGCATTCCCACCAATGCTGGCGTACGGTAAAGCTGCCTATTGTTTTTTTTTTTTTTTTTTTTTTGTATAAATAAATAGATACAGTTCATGTTATTACACCTAGTTGTATAACTAACAAGCAATTTTAGTTTGTGAATTTATGAATCTACTTATTAATAACCACTAGATCAAGTGGTTTCGTCCTCTTCAGCCTCCTAGTATATATTGCTTCATCGCAAAGAGATGAGGTTTCAGCATTGATGTGTTGCTTAATCCTATTGGCATGCTTGAGTGTATGCAATTATAGGTCTCTATGTAGGCCACCATTCCATATATACCAGGGGGCTTTTACGATGTCCCGGATTACATTGTTTTGAAAACGTTGAATGATTTCTACATTACTTTTTCCTGTGCATCCCCACAGTTGAGCTCCATAAGTCCACACTGGCCTACGGATTTGTTTGTAAATTTACAATTTATTTTCAATGCGTAATTTAGACGTTCTGCCGATAAGCCAGTACACGTTTTAAATTGCGTTCAGCGACTTTAGTTTCGACGTGTTCCTTCCACCTGAGCTTAGTGTCTAATGTCATGCCCAAGTATTTTGCTGTACAAGCATACGGAACGTTTGCGGAAAATATTTGAATGGGTTTGTAGATAACTTTTTTTGTTTGTAAAGTTTACGTGTACCGACTTAGTGTCGTTAAGTTTAATATTCCACAAACTAGTCCAGTTTGTTATTACAGTAATCGACTCCTGTAGCTTCGCAGTAGATTCATCCACGTTTTCGCCAACAGCAAGGACGCACGTATCGTCCGCAAACGTCGCTATTTTGCAGGATTTAGGAACAGGCAAATCGGAAGTATACAACAAGCACAATACAGGTCCAAGTATGCTGACTTGCGGAACGCCTGCATTAATTTTTCTAAGGCTGGTATATGCCTGTCCATGTTTTACGCAAAAATATCGATCTTCAATATAAGAAGTCAATAATTCAGTAAATTGCATCGGAAGTAGCGTCTTCAGTTTATAGATCAGCCCCTCATGCCAGACTTTATCAAAAGCCTGAGCTACATCTAGGAAAATCGCAGAGCAGATGTTATTTTTTTCCAGTCAGCGTCAAAATTAAGTGTACACCAAATATTGACAAGTTTTGACTATTTATTTATTTCGGGTATACAATTTTATAGACCATGAAATTTTGGTTTAATAAAGTGAAAGTTTCAAGTAGATCAAAAATCACACTGATCTTTAGAATTTTTTTCGGACGCGGTCTTGTGCATTTAATCCATTCAATGCCTACTCCGCTTTTTTTTGTATGGAAGGTGGCTTGTTTCTTCCTCTGTCAGCATAAAAAATTGTCAAAAATCAACGCAATTTTTTAACTAATTTAAAGTTGCGCTTTATTGCACCAAAGTTCAACGGTCTATAAAACTGCAAACGAGAAAGTTTTCTAGAAATTCTAGGTAAAAAATTTGAAATTTCGATAAAAATTTTCCAAAAACCTTGCTTTATATAATTTTTGTTGGAGTTGTAAGTAACAAAGTAAATAAATAAATAGTCAACACTTATAAATATTTGGTGTGCACTTTATTCTGACTCTGACAGAAGATTCCTCTACATAGTAAAAAAAAAACTGTGTTAACCTTTTTCAGCTCCAGCCGGTGGTCATTTGTATGCCACCAACATAATTTGAGTCTGCTTACCAAATGATATTATATAAATCTATGGCAGTGTAGTGTAAACGTAAATGCTGCTGTGTGCGTCTCATCACTAGTCCAAAATGCGTACAACGGAAGACAACTGCGACTCTTTATCATATTGAGCGCGACTGAGACCAAATCAATTTCGCAGTTTAATTTTGCTGCAGGCTATTCCTACAACAGTCTAGCTACAACAATTTGTTGAGACAACAATCAACAAACAAACAAACAAAAAATTATTTTAATTAGCACTTTCGCTTGAACTTGAAATGCGACTGCAAACAAAAATATCGACTACAAAGAACAAAAGTCATCCAGCGTCTCACCAACAACTAACAAATTTAGACAGTTGCAACAATAAATAGCAAAATGTCTGTAAGTGTCAGTGAATAAATGGAAAGTGAAATGAAATGTGGGCAGTTAGTCAAGACACTTTGAAAATATAATACAAATATACACTTTGATAGAAAAGACAGTTCGTAAAGTTCAATGTAGACAGTTCGTCTGACAATTAGATATGTAGACGGGCTGAAAAACAGACGTCGCCAGCCGCCACGTCAACAGGCTGCTCTAAAAGGTAGAGTAAGGAGTGTGTTGGTGTTCGCAAACTAATTAACTGATGAGCTCTTTGTAAGGTAGGCAGATAGATATAAGTTGGCTGTTAGTAATTATACATTAACCAAAAATGTTCTATAAGGAAATACACTAGTACCGAACTAGTTCACTTCGGGTAAGTTGAGTAGCATCACAAGCATTGTAAGATGTTTCTTGAAACATTATTTTATGTATTCTATTTGCAGTTTAAAAAAAATAAAAACAGACAAAGCTACTGATGAATTTACACGGCCAACTCTCTGCTTTTGAATCACTTTTTCAATATTTCGGAACTAGGAGTAAATTTAGCGGAGCGCATACGTACATATACCGTTGCTAACCTTGCTTACTAAACCAATTTCCGTTCTAATTACCGGATATTTAATAATATTTGTGTGAATTATAGTTAGAACGTTATGACTTCCTACAATTATTGAATTTCTGAGCTCAACTTCGTCAACAATTTTTGGTATTTGTCCTATTTCATTGAGCTTCACTTCCCCTTCTGGTAAAATATGTGTACTCAGGTGTTTATGCCGCTTATGCTAGTGCTGGCCCCATGACAGTTTGGTTTGAATTTGTCTTTCTACCTATAGAACAAGCAAGTTCTATTGTAGTGTAATAATCACTTTTACAATAGAATTTATGTGATGATTCTGGAAATATTTTTATTTGATTCCATGTAATAGAATATTTACAGTCTGTGTCAGAAAAGAGGAACCGCAATTATTCAAGAAGTACACTAAAATCATTTTTACATGAAAGTACAGTGCACGCTCGATACCGTGAACTAATTCAAACCAAGGTAGCTAACGTTAATAAAAGTGTTCACGTTTTGGAATGCCCAAAAAGACTTAGTAAATATATTTTTTCACATTTAAATTCATATTTTATTCTTCTTGTTTTCGTTACATATTAATTGAAAATTAAGTCATACGATGGTTTTGTTTAAAATTTTTTTTTTATATTTTATTTGAACAACGTCTTCATCACCAGCCCATATTAACGCGTTGTTGAAAATTTAAACTGCTTCAGTCGGCTTAATTTTCTCCAGTTGCTCTGATACGCTGTCATCATCGGATTCGTCCTCTTGTTGATGATCGTCATCTGCATTTCCCTCCCCGATATCTTCGTTCGTGAATTCAATTAGAAATTTTTAATAAAAAATAGTTTTTTCAATAACCCACATACTACGGTGGGCAAAAAGTAAGGTGAGTTTATTTGTCAAACTTCGCGGGATTGAAATTTCGCTCGAGTTATTTTTTTCATGCGTTGGCAGCACTGTTAATAATATCTGGGCCAACTTTCATGTGAATGTCATTATCAGTAATATATTTACGCTTGTGTTTACCAAACGACCAAGAGTGCATTTTTCGATTTTTACAATGTCTGATTTAATTGAGCAGAGAAGTGCTATCAAATTTTGTTTGCGGAATGAAATTTCGGCTGCGGAAACGTTTAGCATGTTGCAGAAGGCATTTGGTGATTCGACTATCTCGCAGAAAAATGTTTATAACTGGTATAAAGACTTCAAAGAGGGTCGAGAACGTGTTGATGACTTGGAGCGCTCCGGACGATCATCGACATCAACAGATGACCAACACGTCAATAAAGTGAAGGAGTTAGTGCTCAAAAATCGTCTGTTGACTGTTTACCTTACCTTACTGACCTTACTGATATGATCGGAATATCAGAAGGATCTGTGAAAACCATTTTGAAACACCATTTGGGCCTACGAAACGTCAAATCTCGTTTGGTACCGAAAACTCTAACTTTCTTGGGAAAAAGTCGTCGCGTTGATGTGAGTGAAACAATGCTTTCAGACTATCAGAACAAGCTCAAATGCATCATTACGGGAGAAGAGACTTGGATTTATGCTTACGACTCTGAAACGGCCAGACCGAAAAGAGCACGTCAAAGTCGTTCAAAAATAAAGGTCATGATGACAGTTTTTTTTCGATTTTCGTGGTGTGGTGCACTATGAATTCCTTCCACCTGGCCAAACTGTTAATAAGGAATATTATTTGAGCGTTATGCGTCGTTTACGTGAAGCAATTCGTCTAAAAATACCAGAATTATGGGCCAACAACTCTTGGTTTTTGGATCACGATAATGCACCGTCTCACACTGCACTTGTTCTTCATGACCATTTCGCTAAAAACTCCACGCATATCGTTCCGCAATCACCGTATTCGCCTTATTTGGCTCCGTGTGACTTCTGGCTATTCCCAAAACTCAAGAGACCACTTCGGGGAACGCGTTTCGAGTCGATTGAGGAGATGAAAGCTGAATCGAAGAAGGTGCTGATGGCTATACCGGAAATGGACTATTTGGCATGTTTCGGGGATTGGAAAAATCGTTGGCATAAGTGTATTTCATCGAGAGGAGATTATTTTGAAGGGGATGAAATTGATTTACAAGATTAAATAAAGATTTTTCATTTTACAACCAAATTCACCTTACTTTTTGCGCACAGTGTTACATATCTTTGAGCATATCTGCGAACACGAACGAACCTCAGGTGCGAAGTTCAGATTCCCATTTTTCTTTTAAAACCGCCAACGGAACATTATCTTCGGGATCACAAAATTTAAAATATTGTTCCAGCACAAGCTGCATCCAAAAGTTTTATAGCTGTTTTTAAGTTAATTTTTTTCACGACTCGAGCAAATCAGACTTTGTCGCTGCTATTGAAGCTAGAAGGCTGTTTCTGTAATGCAGCTTAGTGATTTTTATTGCATTCTGATCCATCGGTTGAATGAACAACAAAACTTAAAAGGAATATTCACCTGTGGAATAAATGACTCATGAAACCATTGCTTGATAATAGCCGACGTCATCCAGGCGGATTTCGAGCTCTTATAGTCGGTGGGACACTGAAAGTTTTTAAAGCAGCGTGGATTCTTCGCTTTCCAATTACCAAAGGTTTAAGCTTGTGGGATCCAGTGGTGTTTGAACAGCATAAAACGTGATTCGTTGCTTCTCGGACTTTACCTCTGAGGCTCCCTTCCCCAAACTTGACGCGTACGTTTTCTCTAGCAAAAGTCTCCAGAATAACTCCGACTCATCAGCATTGTATAACTGATCGTTGCACAACTCCAATTCGGCCATTCTACTTTAAGTAAGTTTTTCTTTAAACGCATCCACTAGCTGAGGTTGTGAAGACAGTTTTTTGCCTGATATTTTAAGAAGACGAATACCGTACCTCTTCTTGAATCCTTGGAGCGAAAAAGTTTGCTTCATTTTCTTTATATTTTGCATACAGTGTTTTTGCCTTTTCTTTCAACATTAGAGCAGTTACTGGCCAGTTTTTATCGCGTATTCGGATAAACCAACGATAAAGGGCTCTCTCCATTTTGGGCAACTCTGAAATCGCAGTGTTTTTCTATTTCCAGGTCCACAATACGCGTTGTTTGCGCATTTTAAAATCACTTGCTTTTTCGCTTTAATATTACAAATTGTTGATTATTATTATTGTTGCACTTACCAATAAAATGCCTATTTTATAATTAGGGGATTCCCCACTTTCAGAATTATTTGAGATCAATGTAAACTACATTCAAATAATTGTAACGTTTATTGTTCAAGTTATAGAGCTTTTTGTGTTTGTTCACGTTTTAAAGTAGTCAATGCACAAAAATGTCTGTTCACGTTTTGGGGTGTTCACGCTTTAGAGCGTTCACGTTATCGAGCGTGCGCTGTATGCACAAAACAAAGAGTCGCAATTACTCAATAACCCGTGTAGTTTTCTTCGTTGTCGAGTGTAGCCTGGCATCTTCGCCGCATGCTTTGAACCAGCTTTTCTGCGTAGCTCGTCGACAAACAGGACTAGATTTTGCGAACTTGACGCACGAATGTCTTTAAATCATGGACTGGCCTTCCGGCAAGATTCGTTTTCATAGTTTCTCACTCATTTTCAATGGGATTGACGTTTGGGGACTGGGAAGGTCAGTCCAATACTGAGACGCCATTTTCTTGTTTTGTTGTTTCTCGATGTGTTTTTCTGAGAGCAGCGGTTTTGATGATGAGGGACCTTAGGACATGTTCGCCTCCTTCAGTCGACGTTGGATGGTGTTGATCTTTACATCTATCCCCTTTTTAGCAAGAATTGTGCGTGCTTTTTGTACAGGCAAAAAAGGGCCCCACTTCAAAAGTTGGACGATCACTTTATCTTGCTTTTTTGTCGTCACTCGCTTCAAGCTCGGAAAAGTCATCAACATTTTTGTATACCTCATACCGCTGATTCCACATCACAACAAACTTTTTTGATATTTTAATCACTTTTGCGATTTCTCTGCAAATGTCCGGATCTGGCAGCTAGAGGAATAAGTTCTGGGTGCTCCTTTCTGCGACAGCTTGTCGCAGTGCGCCAACCTAAATCCCATCAAGTTTCTCCATTACAGCAACGTCTTGGCCTGTTGGAGGTCTCATAATGGCATCAAAAAGGCACTTTAGTGCTACTTGGGTAGTGCTAGACTGGTACTTCACCCATTTCACCTACCTATCTAGGGGTTTACCACTGCGACGGTTGGCGTGAAAGTAAACATTAGTAAACATTTTTTTTTAGGCATTTAAGCAAAGATATTTTAAAAATTTTTCCCAACATAATCTTTTCTGAAAGCACCTAATTATTAGGTTGCAAAGTAGTGAGCCATCATCATTCCGTTAAGAGTAAAAGTGACTCTCATGCGCAAGCAAATGCTTGAACACATACTTCGGCACGTAAATTCATACCCGAACATTAATGTACGTATGTATGTAAAAGAGCAGCAGCAATTGGCTATAAGTGACGTAATAGGCATGCACACACCCACACACGCGGACAATGCTAAGCAGTTTCTCAGTGAATCTAGCAGGCTTTTAGGCGTGTAAGCTTTTGGCATCCTCTAACTGATTGCTTACTACATCGACTGGGCAATAGATCAGCAAAGGAAGTGACAAAAATGGTAACAGCAAAAGCCAATAAAACAACACAAGCAACAACATGTAACCAAAATTGGCACTGAGGCTGCAACCAACGATGCCGAAATTGAGATTTTCAGCTATTGTCGAGCACCAAACAAGCAGACAAGGCTGCCAATGCATGCTAGGCTAGTTGAGCTGGAGTTGCTGTTAGCAAGTATGCGTACGTATGTATGTATGTGAGCTAGCTGTAAACTGATGACTGCACCGCCATTTCGACCAAGCTATGCTACTTGTGCACTTAACTGACTACCCACCGACATAGTTTGTATGCCTGCGGCTGTGTGTGTTTTTGACTCGTTTGCCGGTCATGTGCGCACTGCCGCTGCTACCAATTATAACTTGCATATGTGCACGTTTTAGACACGCTTAGGCCTGTACGCTAGCCCATGGCACAAAAGCCAACCAACCAACCAGGCAACTAACCAGCTCACCAGTTACCAGCTACAAGCCTATGGCAACACAATTTTGGTCAACTGCATTGCGCTGTTGCTGCTGCCGTTCGGCTATTGTATTGTCTATTGACTACTTTGCGCTCGACTATGCAGTCACCTACATACATGCAAGCACACAGTTACAAGCAAGTACAAACTTTCTCTCGCACTCATAAGCATATGCTGGCTTTGTCTACAACTCCTTTGGGAAATTAAAATCTGCACTATCCATTCACTTCAGCCACCGCTTCGCTGTTCATTCTTTCCTTCGTGCATTTTGTACCCCTGCGGTTCTCATTTTCATTGGTCTTCACTTTAGAAACGTCGATTGTTTTACAGCCTTTCGCGTGGCTTTTTAGATTAATTGAAGTGTTGAGGAATTATGGCGACGCAAGTGGCGCGAAAGCTCTCGTGCGATTGTGGCATACTTTCCAGCTGATGTGCTTGCTTTCAGCGTGTGAATGAATGAAAGTGAATGCGATCACTGCAAGCAGGTCGTGTGAAATATGCATACGAGTATGGTGGTAATCGCTTGTAGGTTGGGAAATATGCCAAAGTGAGTATAGAAAATTATAGTCAATAGGCTAATTTTGGACGCAGTGGTGTTGTTCTTAAATACTTCTAAATTTGTTTGCTCTACATTTTTGGTACAAAAAATTCACTGAAAAGTGTATTTTACTCTCGCTTTGGTAGGCAATCTAGCTTGCCCATATCTACTCTATGCATTTGGTAGCTTAGTCATTGAGTACAAGCTCGGCGCTTAAAACAATTTATATGCCTTTGGGACGTACACAAAATTCTAAGAATTTTATTAATTTTATTAACTTTTATATAAGTGCATAATATAACATATGTACAGGGTTGCCCATATTCGACGGACCCATGTGTTTTTTTTAAATGAAAGAAAAACAAATTTTTTGATGTTGACGATAATAATCATTTTATTTGGTTCAAGTATATTTGTTGGCATCACATTTGGAATATGACATCTCTCAAATGGCCGCCTTGAGTCTGTACGGTGTATTGTACCCGTTTTGCAGCATTTTCCATAGTTTTAGCTAACATTTCGGCTGGTATAGCGGCTATTTCCTCACGAATGTTGTTCTTGAGCTCTTCTATGGTCTTTGGCTTATTAATATAAACCTTTCATTTTAAATATCCCCACAAGAAGAAGTCAGGTGACGTTAAATCGGGCGAACGAGGTGCCCAGTCAAAATCGCCATTTTTCGACATCAAACGACGAGGAAACAATTTCTTCAAAAAATCGATTGTGGTACGAGCTGTGTGTGGTGGAGCGCCGTTTTGTTGAAACCAGAACTGCCTCATACGCTTTCGACGAATAATTGACATCACAAAAGTGGTTATCATATCGCGATAACGCTCCTGATTCTTCTTCTTGATATGACTTCTTTTGTTGAATGTAAATTTCAACAATTTGGGAGCTCTCGCGTGGCGTGTACTGTTCCATGGTAAAAATCTGCTTGGACTGACGCTTCCACGTGGTATGTCATTAAGCGATCTGACGTCTCTGTCAAAAGATACAGATGGGTCCGTCGAATATGGGCAACCCTGTATATATAGTTGACGCTTCCACCCTTTATTGCGTGCTTGGCCGAGCTCGCTCTCCTATTTGTGGCGGACGTCTTGATGTTGTTTCACAAGTCTTTTCTAAAGTGTTTTTCAGTAAGAGCGCTTCAACTTTTTTTTTGAATAAAACACAAACGGTTTGATTTTTTTAACTAATTTTTTTTTTTATTAGGGTAAGACTCCATCAGAAAATATGAGATTTGTAAGTGGTCTTTCGATTTCTTTGAAACTTTGGGAAATATTAGTTCTAGGTAAGATACATTCGAGCCTAAAAGGATTTTGAAAAATTTTCAAAATTGAGTCATCTACGCCATGTTGAAAATCGGGATCGTGTTTTTTTCAAAAATCAATATTTCTTGAACCGTTGGATGGATTTCAATGCAATTTACAGACAATGTAGAAACAAATAAGTAGTTTAAATTAGTATTATGTTAAAAAAAAATTTCGAAATTTTGCCCAAAAAAAAGTCAAAAAAATTTTTTGAATCAATTTTTAGTTGATTTGGCCAGTTTTTTAGATTTTCTGTTATACACGTAACGATTCCTTATGATTTAACCTTTATTTTGAAAAAAAAATTTTATGGTGTCTATAATAGTTCTCGAGATATTGCGATTTTAGTGGAAGCGCGCACGCACGGTTCGCGTACCGTAACCGCGGAGCAGTCCTGCCATTAGACAGTACAAGCGATGTAAGTGTATATGTTTATTTATTTTGTACAAATCAAGGTAAAGCGAAAATTAAAATAATCAACAATTATTATAAACAGTCTATTTTGTTAATATTAACTTTTGTTAGCTAATATTCTGTAAAACTTTAAGGCTTTTGTCTAAAACTCAATTTTAAATTTTAACGCTTTCTTTTATTTTTTTTTTCAATTTCGAATTCAAATTTTTCCGTAGAAAAAGAATATTTTTTACATTGAATTTTATTATCGCTGATTGGTGTGAATGAGTGGAAGCTTCTTGTACCAGTAATTGTTTGGGCTTTGTCAAATCGTTGTTGTAAGTTTCTAAAAAAATCGCTTTTATATTTGTTAAAGCAGTTAAGCTCCACTCGTACATATCTTTCGCTGTTTTAATTTGTTCAGCACTACTCCGTTGCAGACAAGCTCTGGCAGCTTCTCGTTTCACAGTACCCCCAATTCCGTCACAGGGGCTTTTACCGTGTGATGTAGCAAAGAATTCCCAAGAAGCTTCAATTCCAAAATCACGTTTGTGATACACCAAGTTAATAAAGTTACACTTGTTTTTGTATTGTGAAGCTGCACCATCTGTAAAATAAATTATTTTTTTAACAGAGTGCTTTTCGTTTATTTCAGATATAATTTTTTCCATAAATAGATGGACTGCGCTGGTATTATGTTCAAGATCTTCTGAAATTATCACATAGCTTTCACAAACAATGTTGTTATCTTCTTTGAAATAAACAACAACGGGATGGATGGTAATTTGTTGCTTACTCCAATATTCACTTTGAATAGCATTTTGAATAATTGTTTAATTTTTTGCGAAAAATTAAATAATATTATAAAAACACCCTCTTCAAGTGATTCTTTGCAATCTTTTAGGAATTGACTTTGCTTTTTGGCAATAAAGCAATACTTTAAGATGCGTTGTAAGTTTTTCCATATATTCCTCCGTTGTGTCGCAAAAAGATTCCAGTGATGTACTATCAGTTGAAGTCCAGCTATTATAAGTAATATTTTCAATAAAATTATTATCAAAAATCTTCTGCAGTTTTTCTATAACAGGTTCGACACCTGGACATGTTTCACATGTTCCTAAATAGCAAGAATCAGTTTTAGACTCACAAACCATTGCAGACAAAATGGTCTTATACGACAATAAAAACTCCATATTTCTGTCATTAATTAACTCTTTAATGTTTGCTGCATCAATTAAAAGTTTCGTATTCTCATGTATTTTGCATACACAAATAGAATGTGTGCCACTAGCACCAGCAAATATACATTCTTGTGGTCTCAATTTGACAAATGTGGAAAATCCAATTTTTACATTAGGAAATTGTAACTTGAAAGTTGCGTAAATTTCTTTCAGATTTCCTAAAATTAATCTTTTTTGCAGTTTTTTTCGAGAGTTATCAATTTGAATCACAGATTTGGAGTCCTTTATTCCTGGCAACTGGCGACTAATGTCACTATCGTAATAAAAATCTCGAACAATTTTAACTATTTCTTCTGGTAGTTTTTTACCTAGTCGAGGACTTGGTGATGATCCTATACCATTTTCAGCATGCAGTTGTGCAGCTTTTTGAGCTAGGCTGTATGGTACTTCAAACTCGGTTGTCATTTGGGGAATGCTCCACGTTTTTGGAACCATAGTTAAAATTTCTATTTTGCGAGATTTGCTTGGATTTTTTTTCAACTCCTCTTTAATCTCATCGATAAGACCATTGAAATCATTTTTCTCATCTTCAGCTTCTACATATTTAAACACCTTTTCCAATTTATTTTCAAAAACTTCGCGAATTTCTCTTACCTTTTTCTTTTGTGCCGATTGCGTTCGAAGGTCTGTGCTGCTAACAATTGGGGAAATATTTAACATCAGTAATATTTCATTCAATTTTTCAATATCTTTTTCTCTATCGAAATCGCAAATTATATTATTTTCTGAAACATCTTTATCCAAATCATCAGGCTCACAGAATTTTTCTTGAATACTTTCTTCGAATACGTTTTCAATCGAATTAGAAGAATCTTGTATCTCTTTCGGGATTGGAGATTTAAGCTCTTGATTTACTTTTAAGCGGCATGTAGTGCAAATAAAATTATTTGCATCAATTGAAATTGTTTCAATTATTTCTTTTGAAACAGGACGGACATTATTTTTATCAACGAAAACATGTCGATCCTTTTTAAACGGATTGAAGCATTTATACCGTGGCATTGTGAAAATATCGCTCTAGATGACGTTTTAACTTAAAAACTATTTAAACTTACTTATTATCATTAAACAAAAAAAAAGAATTAACCATAAACTGAACAATTATATGAAAATTTATTTACATTATACATGCAAGTAGAAAACTGCGTTATAAAGAGAAACTAAAAACGATAAATACAAATAAAGTCTTGGTCTTATAAAACAAAAAATGCAGCAATCACTTGCAAATGACAATAACTTGTCCTTTTGTACAAGTTTTCAAAGACCCACAAGGATATGTCTTTAATAATACTGTAAAAGCAATAAAATATTAAAATCAGATTTACCAATATTTCATATTAATATTATCGATATACTATAAGATTTAGGTAACAGGTGTGCAATGCGCGCTGCGTTACGTGTTCCTGTATGAAGTGACTGGAGCAGACTGCTGCAGGTCTGTGCGCTTTTTTCTACTCCCGCGCTGCGTAACCGCGAACTTCACGGTGCGCGCTTCCACTAAAATCGCAATATCTCGAGAACTATTATAGACACCATAAATTTTTTGTACGTGTATAACAGAAAATCTAAAAAACTGGCCAAATCAACTAAAAATTGATTAAAAATTTTTTTTTGACTTTTTTTTGGGCAAAATTTCGAAATTTTTTGTTTAACATAATACTAATTTAAACTACTTATTTGTTTCTATATTCTCTGTAAATTGCATTGAAATCCATCCAACGGTTCAAGAAATATTGATTTTTGAAAAAAACACGGTCCCGATTTTCAACATGGCGTAGATGACTCAATTTTGAAAATTTTTCAAAATCCTTTTAGGCTCGAATGTATCTTACCTAGAACTAATATTTCCCAAAGTTTCAAAGAAATCGAAAGACCACTTGCAAATCTCATATTTTCTGACGGAGTCTTACCCATTATCGAGTTTGAACATATACATTTAAGTATGAAATTTGATTTCTTTTGCATGACCACCGCGTGCATGTTTTACGAAGTCCAATCGTTGAACCCAATTTTCGACCACTCTTTTGCATAAATCGGCCGAAATTCCAGCAATTTCGCGTTCAATATTGGCTCTGAGCTCACAAATCGTCGCCGGCTTGTTACTGTAGACCAATGACTTCACATAACCCCAAAACGGGACGGCTTGTTAAGTGGACCGTAAAATGGCCGTAATGCTCTTAAAGTAGCAGCAACAGAACGAGTATTTTCATAAAAAATTTGCACGATTTGCAATCTTTGCTCAAGTGTGTAGCGTTCCATGATGAAATGTATACTAATGAAGTTTACAAATGACAAGCGAAAAATAAAAAATATTGCGTCGTTCGCCCTCCCTATCGGAAAAAAGTTGAAGCGCACCTATTGAAAAACGCTTTATTACTTGGTTTTATTAGAATTTCTAGAAAGATTTTTGGTATGTAGTTTTGTAGCTAATTAAGTTTGAGTATAATTAAATTGCAAGTCTGAAGCTCGTAAAAAATTTCTTTGATTTTTTATATTTTTTATAATTTTTTTAATGTTGAAGCGCTTTTTCTCCATACAAAATTAATATTAGTGCATTTCTTATATTAATTACTAATGTGTTTTGCCTGTTCTGTTGAAGATTTAATTTAATCTGGTTTTTAAAACTTAAGGCTGGCTTCTTATTTGCTAATGTTGATTGAACTTTGGTATCATAATGAATCGCGGAGAAAAAATACTAATTGTGTTTTTTTTTGGTACCTTTAAAGCCATTTATTTACTTTGTAGCTTAGCGCCCATGTTAGCTGATTACTAAACAAAGCCTTGAAATAATTTGGGTATCCTTAAATATCTTTAAATATTCTGTACTAATATAACAGATCAGTCCATAAGTTCATGCGTTTTTTAAAGGTGGTTTTAAAATTAATAAAAAAGATGTTTAAAGTATTTATTAATCAATAAGATATTTTCTTTAAATATTTACAATATCTTCCCAACGTTTAGGTTAATTTTTAATTCCCTGCGCAAACAATTTTTTGTCCTTGGAGCCAAAATACGTTTCGATATCCCTTTTTATAGCTTTTTTTGAGTAGTAGTTCTTATTACTCATATGGGATTGAAGTCCACGGAAAAGGTGATAATCACAAGGTGCAATACCCGGAGAGTATGGTGGATGCGGCCTTAGCTCCCATCCGCGCTGGTTCAGCTTGCCCAATGTTTGCCTTGCGGTTTGAGGTCTTGCGTTGTCGTGGTGAAACAAAACTTTGCGTCTATTCACTAAAGACGATCGATTTTTGTTAAGTGCCTCATCCAGGTTTAAAAGCTGATGGGAATAATAATCAGCACTTATCCTCTGGTTTGGTTCCAGAAGTTCATAAGCAATACCTGTCATATCTCACCAAATAGACAGGAGAATCTTCTTGGGGTGAAGGCCATCTCTAGGAGTCGGTTCTGGTGTTTCATCTTTATCTAAATATTGGCGTTTCCGAACAGGATTATTGTAAAGGACCCATTTTTCATCACCAGTAACGATACGGTGCAAAAAAGTTTGATTTTCAAGCCGTTGCAGCTGAGAACACACATTCACTCTCTGCTGAAGGTTGGCGACGGAAAGTCTATGCGGAACTCATTTTCCCAGCTTTGAAACATTTCCCAACTGAACCAGGTGCCTGTGAACTGTCCGTGCGATGAATTTAACCTCTGAGCTATCATATCGACTGTCACATTTGGCTCAGCTTCCACGAGTTCGAGCAAGGCAACGGGGTTAAAGATTTCAGGACGACCAGCACGCGGGGCATCCTCCACGGCGCAGTTACCACTTCGGAATTTTGAGAACCACTTTTGCGCAGTCCTTACACTGGCGGTATCCTCTCCGTGAACATTGTTTATTTCTGCAGCAGCAGTTGTTGTATTTTTACCACTTTTATAAAAAAAAAAAATATACAAAATATACAACACGTGCTTCTATCCCCGCTTAAAATCACTTGTTGAATGCACAATCTATCAAAGAAAATATAAATAGTTCCGTTATATTCCGCGCATAATTTTTTGTATGCAAAAATCGTACAAAAGTGAAATTATGGGTAAAATACGCACGAGCTTATAAACTGACCTGATATTTCTCTAACTTAAAAATTCTTCATGAAATTTTATTTACTCCTTCAATCTGAATGAGTAACATCAGAAACATGCATACACACATATTTACAAACACAAACTTAAAATTTTCCCTCAAGAACAAACGCTTGAATGGCATAAAATTAGCCTACACACATACGCGCATGCAACCGAGCAAACGGAAAGATACTGAACAAAAACATTGAAAGGGTAAACTAACTAACTTCTAGTCATAATCAGGTTAATTATATGCGCAAATTGCATTGCCTTACTGAAGTACTGAAGAGCCGACAAAAACCGATTGGACAAGAGAACTAAAGCGGGTCAGAAAAATGTAGAAAATTTCAACAACAAAACCAACAAAACAAAAAAATTCAAAAGTCATAAGGCAATTTTTACTAGAGTGGCAGTACGAACAGCTCAATGTCATAAAAGTGAGGTTGGCAAGTAGCAGAAGTGGTAGGCGCAAACATACACACACACACGCCTTCATACCAAGTACACAGCTATAAGCAATGTTAGACTCGTACTCACAAACATAAATAGGTACATAATCTATATAAAGGCATAATTCAGCCGCTTGTGTGAGGAATAACGGATTTTCCTTTCAATGCTTACACTTAAATGCGCTTAGCTAAAGCTTGCTTAGTTGCTCTTATACTGGCCTAATGCAGCAAAAGCAGAGGAAATTTCTAAGCTGTAAATGCGCTGTACACACACACATACAAGTGGCATAACATTATAAAGCGGGGCGCATCAAAGGGGGAGCGAGCTTCATGGCGGCTAGGAATGGGAATATTTCTTGTTAGTGTTATAAAGAAATGAAGGATTGAGGTGCGGGAAAAAGATACTGTGATTACGTTTTATATACCTATATAACCTGAGCAGCCATTTTAGGCGGCATTGAAGATGTTTTTTATACTTATCTATGATCTAAATTAATTATATAATTATACTTAATCTATGATCTAAATTTTTATAAAAATTATATATCCATTACATGACAATTGTAAAAGTTATGCCGTCTTGAGTAAATCTATCTCTTCAACTCCTTCCGATTTTTTACAGTTTTGAAAACAATTTTGTATTTGCCGCAAGGTAGGTCGGTAGGTGAACTAGTTGAAGTGCACCTGGCACTCCTCAAGTATCACTAAAGCGCCGTTTTGATGCCATTACGAGACGTCCAATAGACAGATATCTATAGCCAGCCAGAGCTGTTTATATAATGGAGATAATTGATGGGATTTAGGTTAGCAAAGTGTCCCAGACTGTCGAAGAAAGGAGCCCCCAGTGACCTTAGTCTTCTAACTGCCAAACCTGGACATTTATAGAGAAAATGCTCAACGGTCTCCTTCTCTGAAAGGTACCCACAGCTTGTGCAATGGGCGTTAAATGGTAACCCTAGCTTTTTCGCGTGTGTGCCGATCGTCCAGTGACCGGTAAACACAGCTACGAGTTTGGAAATTGAATGGCGAGGAGTCCAAAGAACTTTCTGAGTCCTTCGTATATCGTATTGGGGTTAAAGGGTTTTCGAAATAGCACATGAAGAAATGAAGCTCCATCTTTTCTGCGCTTTCCTGAGAAATAATTTGTGCAGTTCGTCTTTAACAACTGTCAAGGGCATGCCGATGATCGGGTAGGGAGTCTCTGAAGGCCAGTCCAGTCCCCTTCTGGCAAGCTCATCTGCAATTTCATTTCCCTCTATGTTCCTATGTCCTGGAACCCAGATCAGAGAAATCTAACCTGCACACCCAAGTGATTTGATCTCCTCTTTACAGGAGTTTACTAATTTCGTTCTGCATCATGGCGTCGTCAGATCCTTAATTGCGGCTTGACTATCGGAGAAAATGTTAGTAACTTCCTCGCTCCCGCGTTCCCTAAGCATTTTGCATGCCTGCAAGATCGCAAAGACTTCTGTTTGAAAAACACTAACAGTGTTCGGCAGTTTAAAGGAGATAGATAAATTGGTTGATCTAGAGAAAACCCTGCTCCGACTCCCAATTCCATCTTGGAACCGTCAGGAGTTTGTATGAAATTTTGTGTTAAAAATGATTTAAATTGTGCAAGAACTCTAGAAATATTGGTAAACCGTTTCGGTAATGATGCTCTAAGGACAACATCCGTTTCCCAGTGGCAAGAACGCTTCAGAAGAGATCGTGAATCCAAAGAGGATGACGAACGTAGTGGCAGGTAGTTGAAATCGAAAACTGATAAAAGCATCAAGAAAAGAAAAGTTAGTCCATAACCAAGATTTAACAACCAGAGAGCTGGTAGAGGACTTAAACAGATAATGATTTGGGTTCAAAGTTGATGCCAAAAAACCTGAATTTCCGGCGCGTTGATATCGGCCGAGACATGATTTTCAAGGCTGAATCTGACCCAACAATTATTAAACGTATCATTATTGGAGACGAGCCATCTTTCATGACTAAAAAACGTGTGTTTAGCGACAGCGCTCTGTGATTCACAGTATATGGGTTGGCTTACCCTACCCAAGCGGTATAGTTATCTCTGGAAGTATTCGTGGCCCGAGAGAAACTGGGTTAAGAAGTATTTCATTTTCTCTAAGCTCCTTTGAACCCATTTGCCTATTGATGGAATGAGATTCGGCGTTCATTTGCCACTTGATTCAGTGTCCCATCGCCTTTGCCACCGCATCATGGTTGTAAAGCTCCATTCCGCCACGCTAGTGATGACATGTTTCTTCTTGAAGTCCCACACATCCATTCATTCTCGGGTCATGAGGTCGACAGGTGTCTGCCCGCTGAACACAAAAACTGCCGCGCCACAGACAGTGCGTTATGCTGAGGCTACTCTCTGTGCCGCTGTTCGTTGCACACACTCCAATGCTTTGCGCTTGGCTTTGCAGCTTAGCATAATTGCCCATACTTTGCTGTCGAAGAGGAGAATTGAGTTCGTGGCCGCTATAACGAGCCTTCTTTTGCTCTGTGTTGGCCAACCGATGTTTGTCATTATTCCATTTAGCATTCCCGTGACCATTGCTGGTATGTTAGCTGCATGCCGTATCTGGGCCCAGAAAGTAAGCCTGCAGTCAAGTTGAATACCTACATTTTTGGTCACTAGGGACGTGCCGCCTATTTTCATGCTGACCTCGAATGGGTTGGGACCTCGTCTCATCAGGATGACTTCGGTCTTATGCTTCGCGAGTTTCAGGCCATGGCCCTCAAACCATATTTGCGTCCTTATCACAACTTGGCTCAGCTTCTTCCTAGCGTCCTCAGTGTCCCGAAAGATGAAAACTTTTCAGCAAGTCATGAGATTGACACTTGCACTGGACACACCCTGCCTGATGATTTTTAAACTGATTACCTTTGTTTTGTTCGGCAGTGCTTTGCATTATTTGCGAGGTATGTAGGAAGTTCTATTTTTCAAACTATTTTTACTTTTTTATAACTGCTTTAAAAAAATAAATTTTTTGTTCACCTTCAGCTTACAAAGAAATGAGCACTTCCTGTGTGACTTTACCATACTACGCAAAATGCTCTAGATTTTTGGGGAGCCACTTTTTCAAGAATTTCAATAGTTTTAACAGAGACGCGCTGGAAGAGCTGAAATTCGGTAAGGATGCAAAAAATAAATCCCTCATAAAAAGTTTTTGTAACCACCAGTGCTCACACATCTGTATGTATGTATTGAAATATGAATTTCTATGTTCAACCAGGCATCCAGTGGCATTTAATAGCACACACACACACATACAGCCACTCAAGTATGTAGAAATACATAGGCATATAGAAATTGCTTGAGTGCATTGCCGGCTCATTGAATTGACCCGACATTCAGTTGTGCTTACAAGGCGCAGCAAGTGGTCGACCAGCCGGCTTTAGATACAGTTAGTTGTTATTGTTTTGGCTGCCTGAATGGTCAAAGCCATTTATGTATGTAAGTTAGTACGACAGCTGGTTGGCTTCTTAGATACCAGATCAGCAGGTTGGTGAAGTGCAGGTGTGTGGGAGTGTGGATATTTGCGGATTGTTGCCTAAGTAACTTCATAAATGTTGAATTATGAATTTCGAGGCATGCTTCAATGCCGCCCCTACGTGGTAAGCTGGTAAGACTCATAGGCCACTTGGCCGCCTGACAGTTGCTTGCAGAGTTTGCGGTAACTTTTGCACTTTCAACCACTCAGTCTTCACCCGTCACATTTCTCGACTAGCTACTAATCTTTTATAGCTTTTATTTTTTGTTTTTTCTTCTTTTTCTTGCTCGACTACCAATTTTTAGTGCTTTTCTGAATAATTTAAAATGCAACGAAGTGCATGAGCGAGTGAAAGTGAAATGGTCAGCCAACATGCAATGTGCGCTCGATTGATGCAACAAAAAAGACGTATATTTCTATGTGCGTGTATAAAAATAAGAGAGTTGTATAAACTTTCATACATCTACATAGTTAGTGAAATTTCATATGTGAATAATTTTCCCTTCAATTGACTTTGAAATTTGCACGCAATGCAAGCAATTGACCTTTTACAAATGCAATTTTTTAGTATACTATTTTTTTTTTTTTTGATTTTGTTTAGTAGCAAAATTATTTTAAAAGCATTTTTATGTAACTGAATTCGTTTGCGGTGAATTTTAGTGTTCTTGTTGATGCGCATGCCACTCTTGATTTTGTGCCGTGCTGAATTTCATTCCCTGACCTCATTCATCAAAAGCTTAATTTTTGAATTGGGGGGCTTATATTTATTTAACTCAGTACATCAAAGTCACGGAAGTGTGTTTTTGAAAAATTACACTATGCGACAGCAAAAGTTATGCAGAAACGATTTTATATAGTATATCTGCATACTCAATTTTCCATTCTTTTTGCAGCTACATTTCTTTAAAGGCTTTAAAATTTCAGTGGGCTAAATTTTCAGAAAGTAGTTTTAAATACCACTGCTCACTACTTAATAATAATATGGACACCAAAGGAAAGAGGATGCATCAAGCTATTGAAGAGAAATTATTTCTTAGTTCTCGTCCGAACAAATAAAGCAGAATAATGTCCCTTGAAAAATGTATCCTCAAGTATCACTGAAATTCCCTAATGAATTATTTTGAAATTTTAAATTTTATTTAATTTAATAAAATTATGTAACAAGTCCCAGATTTGTTCTACTTGCTAATTTTTTATATACATATATTAATAATTGGCGCGTACACCCTTTTTGGGTGTTTGGCCGAGCTCCTCCTCCGATTTGTGGTGTGCGTCTTGATGTTGTTCCACTAATGGAGGGACCTACAATTACAAGCCGACGCCGAACGGCAGATATTTTTTAGAGAAGCTTTTTTCATGGCAGAAATGCACTCGGAGATTTGCCATTGCCTGCCGAGGGGCGACCGCTATTAGAAAAATGTTTTCCTTAATTTATTACAACGTAAAAAAGTACTTGAACTTTGCTCCTATGAGGTAAAGTATACGCAATGGCTACCCCTCTTTACCTGTCTCTTTTGAAACTTGAAAGGCTTTTAAAAAATTATTATAAGTTGATAAGAAAATGAAAAAAAGTATCCGTGAAAACAAAAAAACTGTTGTTGATTACAGAGAAAAATTACAACTTCAGGAATGCGCACCACCCAGATACTCGGATGGCGATCGTCCATGAACAGCACGTTCGAACGCCACTATTTCGTTCGAAAAACACAAAAATTTCGGCCTGCTAAACCGGTTTCCCCCCTTAATACCGCACCAAATATTGGCTTCTAAATAATTTATTGCAGTGATTTCCCAGAATGAATGAAATATTTTAAGAGAATTTAGGTTTTTTAGGCTGCTTGATGCAGAGCGAATATAATCCA
>JAYXIM010046223.1:0-17124 GCA_037575425.1 Anastrepha fraterculus
ATTGAAGTTACAGCAATTACTTTGTCTATTTTTGCTTCCGCATTATTCGAAAGATATTGTTTCGTATAAAAGCATTTAATTATAATCTTTTATTAAAAGTTTATATGGCGACAATGGCATTAACTTAATTTTCCCTAGGACAAACGTTTAATTGTCCATTGTTTGGAAGCCCTAAGGATTTGCCAGACCATCAACTACCAAGTTAAGAAGATGTATTGAAATGTTGTTTTTTCAAAGACGGGAACTTGGAGTAGAGTCAGGAGGAAACAGAGAGCCGGCCTTTCGATCATATCCGGACAAGTTGCCAAGAAAATCATTTGCATTTATAACAAAGCTTCTATATCCACAGTTTCACATTAAAAGTACAGAGAAATTAAAATGGGTTTATATTCTGCACATAGAATTCCTGCTTTGTAAAAACGTGCTGATGACTTTAAGGCGAATATTCCCCGACTTTTTGATATTTCAGTTTGTAAGTGTCAAGATTTTACAACTTGCTCATGCCCAAGAGAAAAAAAGTTCCTCAAAAAGAGCAAGCTTTTCTGTCAGACCAAAGAGGTGCTCGTATACGCCGCGATGAGATGACCAAGCAAATTACTAATAAAAAATTCTGTGGAGCGAATGGTGAAACTCGTTAATGAAGCATCGCTTCAAGTATGCGAAAGTGACGCTCGGGATGGATTCATTCGGTGTACTTTAGCATCCCGTCAAACTATGCCTCAGTTTGACAACAAAGCACAATACTCCCTCTGATTTGATAAATATGAAATGAACTATTCCTTTACGTTTAAAGAACGCAGAGTTTCTTGAAATACTTTTCATTTTATAATTTTTTATCAATATTACAAAATTTGGATAAAAAGAAAAAACTTTGGTAAACATGAAATTAATTATTGCTTTAAATTTAAAAACCGCAGTGTTTTCTTGAAATACCTTTAATTTTTTTACTTTTTTACATTATTACAAAACATTTAAAAAAGAACAAAACCATTTAAAAAAAATAAAAATAATAAAAAATAATAAAAATTAAAAAAATAATAAAAATAAAAAAAAAAACCAAACAAAAGGAAAACAAAAATTGGAACCCAAAAATGCAGCAACCCCCATGTGGTGGGTTCTGGGCTACAAAAATATTTATGTACTCGTATTTTCGCAGTAAAAAGTAGGCAAAACGCTGCACAATCAATAACGTTTTATTATTCTTTTATAGTGTACAGGCGCATAATCTTGGATAAATTTATATCTAATTAGTTAATAGTCCTTATTTTTGGTATGAAATGTGCTCCGGAACGAATGCATAGAGAAAAAAAAATATCCGGAAAAAATAAAATTTTTCAGAATATCAACTGAAATTTCAATATTTGAGGTCTTTACTGGCGACAGAAGATATCGTTCGATTGGGCTAAAATTTGGCATACATTTTATTAGTCTTACAGTGCAACTTTTCCGCTCTATGAGAATTCGATCCTAAAAAAAAATTTTTTTTTCGGCCCACTCTACTGCTTCCTCTTGAGAACGACTCGTACTACCCGCAGTGTCCCGAAGAACAAGAAACGGCGAGGCATATCCTGTCTCAACGTCCGTGGTTCATAAATGAGTGAAATATACTTGAGAGAGCGTTTGGTGAAAATATAAATTAGTCAAATCTTATCCCTTATATGTTGGAAAACGAAGAGAACTGGAAAATGACATTTGCGGTGGACGCAAATATCACGAGGAACCTTCAATACGCGGAATATCTCTAGAAAAAGCCTAATAAAAAAGCCCACAACGATCTCCTATTTAACGACGAAGTTTCGAGAGGACATACCGTAGGACAAGAGGGATGTTTAGCTGGGTTAAAGTCCCACACCACGGTTTCGGTCATAGGCTTTTGATGCTTCCCATTCTCCACAAAAAAAAAGTGCAGTTGTACTGGCGTTTACTTTATCGTCCAGTTTATTTCTGAACTTATTCTCAAACTTTATGAGTTCAGTGATATCACTGATTTGATGATAGCTGGACAAGTGAGAGTTGCAGATACTGCGACTTTATGGTTAAAACCGTTTAGATACTCGAGTGCCTTTTCACACACAGAAGGGTTAAACACGATACGAAAGCAATTTTCTCTGATTCACTTATTTATCCGGCGATCTCTCAAATACGGTCAACTGAGAATTTGTATACCTCTGCAAGTGGTTGAATTGAGTAGCCAAGTTGTGGTAAGTGTAACCAAATCTCTTGTCCATTCTCCCAATCCTCTTTTCCATAAAATTTCTTACCTCACTTTTACATTTACAAATCAGTTTGCGCGGAAAAAAAAACAAACAAACGGAATTCGCATGCAAAATGTTTTGCAATTTTCCTTTTTTATTCCCTGCAATTTATTTGATGTAATCGAACTTTTCTGCTGATTCATTTCGTCCCCAAATACTCGTACAGAAAGAAAGCAGAGTAAATTTATTTACTGCAAATTGTCAAAATTGATTTTGATCATAAAAAATCCAAATAATCAGTATCAAATAAAATGTGTACAAAGAAAAAAAAAAAAAACAAAATAAATGTGCAGCAATGAAACTTTCCCCTTTTCTTTTGATAAAAGAGTAAAATAGCGTAACATTTGCGATTGTATTCCATTTCATTTTTCGCTTATTTGAAAATCAAGCGCACTCGTATTACTTTTTTCCTTCAACTTTGTGCTTCGCCCACTTCCCAGCTATGCGTTTTTCTGGCATTTTGCGATCATTTGCGAAATTTGCGCATTTCTATTCATGGCGTTGTTGCCATTCCCACGAATTGGTTGCATTTACTCGCGCCAAAGTATTCCTAATTAATATGCATGACATAAACGTGGCAAAAAATTTAGCTACCACAAACTTTATTATCCGCTCTATTTACACTATTTCAAGCTAGCGCGGCAGTGCCACCTTCGACTGCATCCAAATTCCACGCACTCGCTCAGCTTAGCGCTCATCGTATTCCTCTGACTTTTTTTACCAATTTTTGTAAGCGTCTTTTTTTCTTCAGCGTTCTTACATCCCCACTCATTTCTTGCCGCACTTCTGCGCTTCGCAGCCAGGCTAATGTAAACAGCTCTGTGGTTTTGCGCCTGAATGTATGTAACGTATAGTTTGCGTTGAATTTTTTGGTCATGCATCTTCACCGCGCAAAATGATTTGCCTTCATTGCGTGCACTTTCGCTCGTACAGCGTGTGCTCGCCACATTTTCACTATTTTACTCTTCATTTGGCAGTTTCTTTTAAATTAGCGTTTTCCTATTATTTTCCGCAACTAAATTTTAAACATTTTTCAGGTTATCATTTTTAGTGTGTTTTTTTTTTGTTTGCTTTTGTTCTATTACATTTTCTTTATTTTATTTTCATTTTATTTTGTGCAAACAGAAGAGTTTGCGGTTGGTTGTTTGCTGCTATAATAAATTGGTACGTACTTTCGAATTTCCTTTTGTTACCTCTTTCTTTTACTAAAATAACTAATCAAGTAAGTTGAAAAAAAAGTTTGATGTTATTCTGTGAGTTGCTGCAACTTAGTAGAAAATACTGTTTCCCATAATTCACTGTTGGAAATTAAATTTTCAAACTTAAAATCTCCAAATTTTCGAATTTGCAGGTTCCAGATTCGAGGGTCGTTGGGTCGGAGCAATATCATAGAGATGGCACTACTGGCGCAAATTAGAATTAACAGAAGTAGTGTTCCATTTCGTTTCACGACCCCCCTATTCTTTAGATTTGGCTCCCTCAGATACCTTGGACTACTATTCCCTACAATTTGACGAAATGGGCGGGCAAAAGATTTTATTCAAACGAGAAGGTGATTACAGAATTGGATAGATATTTTTCAGAATGGATTTTTTTCGAAAAGCATCAACAAACTAAAACAGCGTTGGACGAAGTGTATAAGCCTAAAAGGAGACTATGTCGAATATTAAAAATGGGTTTACCGCAAACAATAAAGTAGTTTTTATTTTTGGTCGAACTTTTCAAACCATCCTTGTGTTCTGTTATTCCATTAATGATGTGATCCCGAGATTTCGGGATTAAAAAATTGAATACCGGGATCTCGAAATAATTGAATTTTTTATAATAAAATATATAACAATAAATATAATAAAAGTTCTGGAAGCCTAGTAATATCTAAATGACACTTTTGATGCTTTCTGGGTGTTTGCCTGAGCTCCTCCTCCTATTTGTTGTGTGTGTCTTAATACTTTTCCATAAATAGAGTGGCCTACAGTTTTATCCTGCTCCTGAACGGCAGATGGTCCTATTTCAGGAGCCTCTTCATAGCAGAAACACACTCGGAAGCTTGCCATTGCCTGATGAGGGGCGACAGCTATTATAAAAAAAACCTTTCTATCATTTGGTGTTTCATTCACCGAGTTTCGAACCTGCGCTTTTCCGAACGGTTGTCACGCACCAAAGCATTCGGCTGAGACGCCATTCATAGCTTACATTACATTCAATAAATATTTGGCTTGAAGATATTTCAAAATTAGCCCTGTGCTCGGTTTTTAACTTTCTAACTTAACTTCAACTTGTTTACTTAATTTTTAATTTAATGGTGCCCTCCGTTTTATCAATTTGGTGCCAGTTTTCGGGGTGAAGGTATTTGTCTTGGCCAGCTCAGAGTTTATTTATAAATAACCTTACAGTTTATGGAATTTTTGCCATTTTTCTTCTAGAGACATTATTCCTTCAGCGTAAAACTTTTGTGGTTTCTCGACGAAAAACTGCGACAAGTAATTTTCACAGGCTTCTCTTGCGCCAACTTTACTCCATTAAGGGAGTTCTGCATTGACCGAAACAAATGGTAGTCCGATGGTGCAAGGTCAGGGCTATATGGTGGATGCATCAGAACTTCACAGCCAAGCACTCCCAGTTGCTGTAAATGTGTATTAAGATGGAAGACGACGCCCTTTCTGCTGATCAGTTCTGGCCGTTTTATTCGATTGCTTGTTGACAGTCAAGTGTAGCATCAACAGTTCGAGCAGGCTGGAGCAGCTCATAGTGGATGATTCCTTTCCAATCCCACCAAACACACAGCATAACCTTTCGAAGCGTCAATCCTGGCTTTGCGACCATTTGTTGAGCTTTACCACCCTTGCACCATGATCTTTTTCGCACATTATTGTCGTATTTGATCCACTTTTCGTCTCCTGTTACCATTCGCTTCAGAAATGGTTCGATTTCATTTCGTTTCAGCAAAGAATCGCAGATGTTAATTCGGTCCATTAAATTTTTCACAGACAATTCATGTGGTACCCAAACTTCGAGCTTCTTTTTGTAACCAGCCTTTTTTAAAGGATTCAAAACCGTTTGATGATAAATGCTTAGTGCCTTGGTGATGTCATGGCAGCTTATGTGACGGTCCTGGTAAATCTTCTCCATAATTTCATTGACTTTTTCAGCGATAGGTAGACCGGAGCGAGGTGCATCTTTCACATCGAAATTTCCAGAACGGAATCGAGCGAACCATTGTTGTGCTACTCGAACTGATACAGTATCGTCTCCGTAAACTTCACAAATTTCATTGGTGGCTTGCGTGGCATTCTTCCCTTTTTTATACAAAAATTTCAAAATATAGCGAATTTCTTCATTATTTTCACTCATTTTTGAACAGGTATAACTTTTTTTCAACTTTTCCAAATTTAATTTTTTTTTGGTCAAATGAAGCTTAAAGTGTCAGCTTTCTAACACCATATGATATGACACAATGTGATTGGTAGCACTGGAGATAGATGACTCCAACGAAATCTATTGACAAAATACGAAAAGACATTTTCGACTACCCAATATAATAACTTATTATTTATTTATTTATTTATTTACAAACGTGGTATAATAAAATAATTATTTTAACACCAGAGTAGGAGCACTGGCTGCCAGGACCTACGAAAAAGTAAGCATATGATAGAATGAAGTTTCTGCCCTTGCGAGGAGCCCACTTGCACAAATAAGCAAAATTCGAAAGAAAAGAACCAAACAGGTGGAAAAAGGAAGAAGAGACTTTGAATTAGATGTCGACGACCAACAGTCGCAAATTACGTTGGTACAACCGCTTCAAGCTACTGTTGAGTTTCACCGGATTTGTGATATTTAACCAAATGTCGGGAAGTCTAGCAAAAATGTGAGACCCAGATGAGTAAATCTTAAAACAATCCCTAGTCTCATCGAATGAACGCCTAATGGACAATCTCCGATAAGGATACCTACCGAATTTAACAGCTGCGGCTTTGTTAGCCTTAGAAGTGTCGTCGAGCGCTTCCGATCTGCTCGTAGCCGAAAAGATCTCGCGAGTTTGCACGTTTGCGTTCTAGTCCAGCGCTCGCCGAGATGATGCGAGGCCCATCTTTCCAGGACTAGGGGACAGTTGCTCAAGTGAACCGCAATCCTCTAATTTCACGGTGTAACCATCTTGAACCTCGCATATCTAGCCAGCTCACCAGCCCAGCAGTTTCCCGCTATGCCACTGTGACCGGGAAGCCAAGTGAAGTATTCGCATATAGTTGAGGAAGAAATCAGTCATTTATCGACTAATTTCGAACGCGCAAACAACGTTGTCAGGGTCTTAATTGCCGCTTGACTGTTGGAGTACATATTTACCTTCCTCACAGTAATGGTAGAAGTAAGTAACCAGTCCATTGCTTCCTTAATTGTAGCTACTTCTGCTTGGAAAACACTACAGTGGTCCGGAAGCCTAAATTTGATTGTAACGGGGAGCTCCTCGCAGAATACTCCCTCTCTAACGATTCCGTCCAACTTCGAGCCATCCGTAAAAATGTTTAAGATGGCCAAAAAGTTAACATTCAAGCAAATTTTGTAAAAAAAAAGAAATTTAAGAACGCATTAAATATCACGAACGGCGATACATTTGGATAGTATTGCCTATTTTTCTAAATTTTTCATAGGAAAGTTTCTCCTTTTTTCAGAAAAGTTTAAATTCTCGGCGGCCAAAAACGCATAAATAAAAAAAATTTTGAATTCTGTACAAAAATTAGTAAAATCCCACAAGATTTTCATACAAATTCACGGTTTTGAGTTACACATTTAAGAAAGATTTTTAGTATAAAGGTTTCTGTTTTAAGCTGCTAAAAAATCCTGTTTCTTTTTTATAATTTTTTCCTTGTTTCTAAATGAGCTCTCAGAGACCCGGAGAATTTTCATGGCAATTTTCAAGTAACTTTATCCCGAAATCAGTAGTCAATCTGCAAAAACGGAGTACGCTATTGAATTAAAAAATCTTCAATTAGATAAAATCTCTATTAAAGCTTTTGAGCAAACTGTGAGCTTGCACAGTGCAATTATTATAATTTAGGGTTTCCATTTCAATAAATAAAAATTGATGCATTAAAATTATCTATCATCTAAAGTTATAAATAAAAATCCATACATGTAAGTGCGAGTCATCATCAATGTCACTCAAATTTCCAAATTCATGTTCGTATAAATGCCACTAGAAAGAAGCTGAAATATGCTCGTAATCATAGCGAACGTCAACAGCGTCAACAACAATGCGCCACATGCGACAGCTTATTCATTCACTCATTTACCACTCTCTGCTTGCGCTTCCGGTCTTCCGCCATCATACAACACTTTGCTTGTGTGCTTACAGCTTAGTTCATTTATTTGTTTGTGCTCTTTGTTTGGTATTTTGTGATTTGAAAAGCAAAGTTCCAGAAGGGATACAACCATTTAATTTACTTGTCAACTTGAAAATGAAATGGGCGGACAAGCTAAATCAAAAAGAAAAAAGGAAAAGATATAAAGAAGTGTTTAAATTCAGCCAAAGCTAAATATTATATTACGAATCAGGTGCATGAGGAATGGCATAGTCGTAATCATATAATCACAGTGCAGCGAAAAGGGACACTTAGACCCAGAGGGGCAGATGTGACACTATTGCACACAAAAATGACACCGTCCTAGAACTAGAATCGTTTTATCCATCTGATAAAAATAACTTAGTTGTGGGGAGATTTCATTGCTGATGAGATGTTTATTCTATTGCGAGCCCACTGTCCCTTTCCGCAGTATATGGCGTGAAAGCCAGAAAAATACTGTTTCAAAATATGGGTCGCTATTGGTATGGAAAAACTTTACGCCTATAGTATATAGTACAAGTCTTTTGTTGGTCATGGCAGACCCCTTATCATAAAAAATTGATGCACCCTGGTGGCCACGGTACAGCGGTTAAAAATCATCTGAAAGCAAAAATCCAAAAAAATTCTTAGCCTATACATCAATGGCTATCGTCGTTATCGTCGTACATGGCGGTTTTTTTTTTTTTTGAGAAAATGGTACAGGTTTGAAAAATGAGTTTGGGTTTTTAGCCTTTGTTCGAAAGGCTTGAAAAAATATTAATTTTTGGAATTTTAAAAAACGGATAGGTACGACTGTAGCCAATACATGTAGGGTAAGACTCCGTCAGAAAATATGAGATTTGCAAGTGGTCTTTCGATTTCTTTGAAACTTTGGGAAATATTAGTTCTAGGTAAGATACATTCAAGCCTAAAAGGATTTTGAAAAATTTTCAAAATTGAGTCATCTACGCCATGTTGAATATCGGGACCGTGTTTTTTCAAAAATCAATATTTCTTGAACCGGTGGATGGATTTCAATGCAATTTACAGACAATATAGAAACAAATAAGTAGTTTAAATTAGTATTATGTAAAAAAAAATTTCGAAATTTTGACCAAAAAAAAGTCAAAAAATTTTTTTGAATCAATTTTTAGTTGATTTGGCCACTTTTTTAGATTTTCTGTTATACACGTAACGATTCCTTATGATTTAACCTTTATTTTGAAAAAAAAATTTTATGGTGTCTATAATAGTTCTCGAGATATTGCGATTTTAGTGGAAGCGAACACCGTGAATTTCGCGGTTACGCAGCGCAGGAGTAGAAAAACGCGCACAGACCTGCAGCAGTCTGCTCCAGTCACTTCATACAGGAACACATAACGCAGCGCGAACCGTGCGTGCGTACGCGAAAGTGCGTGCGCTCTTCCACTAAAATCGCAATATCTCGAGAACTATTATAGACACCATAAAATTTTTTCTTTCAAAATAAAGGTTAAATCATAAGGAATCGTTACGTGTATAACAGAAAATCTAAAAAAGTGGCCAAATCAACTAAAAATTGATTCAAAAAAATTTTTTGACTTTTTTTGGTCAAAATTTCGAATTTTTTTTTTACATAATACTAATTTAAACTACTTATTTGTTTCTATATTGTCTGTAAATTGCATTGAAATCCATCCACCGGTTCAAGAAATATTGATTTTTGAAAAAACACGGTCCCGATATTCAACATGGCGTAGATGACTCAATTTTGAAAATTTTTCAAAATCCTTTTAGGCTTGAATGTATCTTACCTAGAACTAATATTTCCCAAAGTTTCAAAGAAATCGAAAGACCACTTGCAAATCTCATATTTTCTGACGGAGTCTTACCCTGTACTAAAATTGAAAAACAAACAAAAAATTAAAAGCGGTTCATAAGTCTTCGAGAAATCGAGGCCACCGTGTTCAGAAAAGTCGTTTTGCGAATAACGCGTTTAAAGTTTTCATTGGCCGTTTTAACTCACTACCTGTACTTATTGTGGTGAAATTTTAAGGGCCAATATTGAATGTGAACCACACCGAAATGTCGAATGTTTTTCTACATTTGATTTGACGCTTTTCAAGTTCAAACTAACTCAATCTAAACCATGGAAAGATACATAATCAAGCAGTGCGTTAAAGTTATTCAGGCTTATAATGAAAATGGGCGTTCTAATCAAAATGCATATCGCGCACTTCGTGAAGAAAATCATCTTCAGTGATTCACCTCAGTGGATTCGTCAACAAGCAGAATTGCCGCATTTGGGTGAATGATAGTCCAAGAGTGATTGCCGAAAAACCAATGCACCCACAAAGAGTGACTGTTTGGTGCGGTTTATGGGCCGGCGGCATCATTGAGTCGTATTTTTTCCTAAATAAGACCGGTCAGGCAGTTACTGTGATAAGTGTTCGCTATCGTGAGATGATAACGAACTTTTTATGGCCCGAATTTGAAGATATGTGGTTTCAACAGAACGGTGCCACTTGTCACACAGCTAACGAAACAATGGCTTTTTGCGCGAAAAATTTTATGGCCGAATAATCTCACGTCGCGGCGATGTCAACTCGCCGCCAAGATCATGTGATGTGACACCGTTGGACTTCTTTCTTTGGGGTGATTTGAAAGACAGGGTGTACGCCGATAAGCCAGTAACAATTCAAGAGTTCAAGGATGAGATAGTTCGGCACATTAGCGGCATAGAACCTCAATTATGCCTCAGCGTCAGCGAAAATTTGGACCATCAGATGGAGGTGTGCCGCCGAGGCCGCAGCAACTATTCGGCCGATATTTTGTTTTACGCGTAATTGAGCTATACCGATATTATCACGATAAAGAGGAATGACAATAATTTCTTAAAAAAATTTTATTTTATTTAAAATCAACACCGGGCCTTAAAACTTAACCACCATTTATTAGGTACAACTTCTTCAATATTCAAGATTTTAAGTTACAATTTTTTGTACATATTTTTGAATATATCTATGTTAAGAAAATGCAAAAAAAACTCGAGTTTTTTGACAGTGGTGTTCCCCCTTAAAATGAAATGTTTCAATTTTAAAAAGGAATGTTAAATGGATAAAAAATTATTTTCTCCAAAAATTTTAAGTCTTAAGAAAACCTAGAATGAACGAAAATATTTTATTTTAAAACACTCCTTACCGAAATCTTCGAAAAATGTTAAAAGCAAATGTTGAAGAGATAGAAAATATTTTGCTCAAAAGTTGCTATCTAAAAAATACAATTTTTCCATAAAAATTAAAAAACACTTACGAATTTTTTATTAAAAATTAAAAAAAAACTTATAAAAATGATGAAATAATTGATATTTTACTTTAAAAAACTCTATCCAAAATTTTCAAACATTTTAAAAGTTTATAAAAATATTTAGAAGAAAAAAATAATAAAATGAATTGTTAAATGAATGAAAAATATTTTCCACGAAAATTCTTAACCAAAAAGTACAATTTTTTTTCTCAACATAAAAAAAAATAAACTCGTTCCTTAGAATTGAAAAAAGTTTTATAAAAATGTTAAAATAAACGAGGTTATTTAAAAGTCTCTTTACCAAAATTTTCAAAATTTAATAAACTTCAAATTACAAATTTTTTTTTTTTTCAAACTATTTCCATTTTACTTTTTATTTTACTCAAACCTACAAATACGCCAATTTCAGAAAAATGCACCACAATGTCCAATAATGCTTGGATCGCTTCACTTGAAAACACTTCCCTTAGAGCAGAAACATTCCCGAAAATAAAGACCGCATTAAGGTTAAGTCCTGCAGCCGCATTTTAATGCCAAAAGCTTCGTTAGAGAAGTTAAATTTTTCGAACTGTCCGAAAAAGGCACGGGCAACAAAATGCATGTGGCAGGTTGGAATTTATATCCTCTGTATCAAACGGCCAACTATTCTACAAACATCTCACCTGACTGACGTCGGAGTCATCAGTTTGTGTTTATTTTTTCCCTTCGTTTCAAAATATTTAAACTCGAATTCAGTTAAAAAATATATTTTATATATATTTTTTTATAAAATATATATATTTTATTTTTATAAATTTCAATATCATTTTAATAGCAGTGAAACAACTTCTTCCTTAGGGGGTCCTAATTTCCTTCCCCATATGTGGTTTTAGTCTTGATGAAGAAATAACTAATCCTCGCTCCACATGCCCCACATGAAAGCTAAGCCACTAACTATTCGTACAACCATACTTACATTCATCATGCCACAACCGAACTGAAATTAATTTAAAAGCATGAAAACAAAGGAATAATTCGTACAACGGCGAAATACAGTGGCAGCAGAGAGAATTATTAGAATGCTAAACAGTTGCTAAGGATGAAAGTGAAAAGAATGAAATGGAAATGCAAATGACAATGCAACATGCGCAAAAACAAATACAATGCAAAAACACAATAACAGTAAAAGCGAAATAAACAAGTGCTCTCATACATACCTACTACATATGCAAAGTATATACATACATACTTTTATTCATATGTAGCCTTACTTAGCATACTTATACCCTCATAACCAACAAATAATATTAGAAATGTGCGAATGTGTGCAGTGAGATGCATAAGTATATGTTTGAGTGACGGAAAACAACGTTTAAGCAACATTTGTGAAATGTGTCAGGAAAATTGGATTTTTTTTGTTGTAACGTGTCGGCATGGGACCGACTGGCCGTCTTGCAGTGCTTGACTTGAATGACTGCTTGCATGACTGACTTGTTGTTTTATTGTAGGAGCTTCTGATTTGAGGTGCCATGCAGATTGATTGGCTTTTTGACTGGCTTAAAAAAAGGCGGGGTTATAAATTTGCAAAATCTTATATTTACAATTTTTTTATTATATTATATTCTGTCAAAAAAAAATATCGCGAATTGTTCATTTATAAAGCGCGCGTTGCACTTATGTCTAAATTTTTTTTTGCTGGAATGTTGGTACAACTGTCCTCTATAGTGTCGCAGAGTTTGAGGGGGATCTGTCAATTAGCTTCTTTTGGGATTTAGTTATATGAGTCAACCGCAGATGAGCTCTGCGATTTTCATTGCGAAGAGAGAATTGGCCTTAAATTTTATGTTTTCAACTGGATTTCGTATGCCGAATCGTCGAAACTATTGCAAAAAGCCTATGGCGAGTGTGCTTTTCAAAAACACGCATCTACGGGAGGTATAATGCTTTGGAGAGGGCCGAGAAGTGGTGGAAAATTTACCCCAATCTGGTCTCCCATCAACGTCTTCAACGGATGAAAACGTCGACAAAGTCAAGGAAATGGTGCTGGAAAACCATCATTTAAGTTTGAGTGCCTCGCGAAACATTTTACACTATCAATTGGGCACGCGACGCTTGGCTGCTTGACTCGTTCCAAGATAGTTGAATTTCTTTAAAAAAATTCATTGGAAAAAGGTGGCTGAAGATATGCTTGAGCAAGTGAATTCGGACCCATCGTTTATCCAGCGCATCATAACAGGTGAGGAGACTTGGATATATGACTTTTTCATGCAAAACAGTCAATAGGCGGCTGAATGGAGCTATCCATATGAGCCGAAATCCAAAAAACCACGTCAAACTCGGTCAAAAAAAGTCATGCTACTCGTTTTCTTTGATTATCATGGGGTTTGTGCACTCGGAATTTATTCCAGATGGCTCTACGGTAAATGAAGAATATTATTTGGAAGTTCAACGTTTTTGGATGCGATGCTTGAGAGAGAATGTGCATAGGAAACGGTCCCATTTGTGAAAAGAAAAGTCATGGATCTTGCACCGTGACAACGCACCATCTCACAAGGCTCATATTGTGAACACCTTTTGGACCAAAAATATCGACAAATATACGCGAACAACCACCGTATTCACCGGATTTAGCTCCCTGTACCTTTTTCTTTTTGCCAAAACTTAAATTGCCACTCCGCGGACGCAGCTTTGAGTAGATAGAGGCCATTAGGGAGAATTCGCTGAAGAAGCTGAAGTAGATCTCTTCAAATGCGTTTGAAAGGTGCTTTAATGACTGGACTAATCGTTGCCATTTGGCGTTGATGTGTTGCTTTGAATGGAGCCTATTTTGAATGCAGCAGAATATGGCATGTTCCACGTTTGAAATCCGCATATTGTGCTCTGATTAAAGCTATCAGCTACTCAGGGACACCTCTAGATCTACTTTCGCAGTGTATGCTGTCAAACGCCGTGCTGTAATCAACAAAAACAAGTTGAAGGGGTGGCAGATATTCATTCATCAGCTCAACTATAATGCGCAGAGTGTTATTCTGAGGAATTCAGAACCGGTTTGGACGAGCTTGCTGCTTTCTCAGCAATTTGTCAAGCTTTGACTTAACGCGGCTTAAAGGTATGCTGGATAGTACTTTGGACGTTATGGATAGAAGCGTGATTCCACGATAGTATTTGCATAGAGAAGGGTAGTCTCTCCTTGAGAGAACAACCAACATCCCTTCTACCCAAATAGAACTGAATATTGGAGGCCGGAGCCTTGCCGTGTATTTTGGGAACAATTTTAGATTTTAAGCTTGAACTCTATCGTAGCCGCGCGTTATGTTGTCAAGATAAAGTAGTGAGAAAATATTTTTTGTTCTGATGTAGTAAGGAATTGCATTATTTTCTTGGTAGATGGCTGTAGTGATCGATATCTAGTAAAGTATCGATCAAATAATTGATCGTTGTTAAAGTAACATTTCACCCTAAAGAATGGTTTTGGTGTTTTTTATTTGATCTATTCAGTTGTGAGTTACGGCGTGTTAATAATGGAAGTTAGCAAAGAGAAAATTCGGTGCGTTTTACAATTTTTCTTTGATAAAGACGAAAACGCAAGCCAGGCCGCTGAAATTGTGCCGATACTGGTGAAACCGTGGTCAAAGCGTGATTAAGCAGCTCAAATGGGGGCCAAAAAAGGATTAACGCCCAAGGAAGGTTCTACTGTATATTTGGTGGGATTTGAAAGGATTTATTTACTATGAGTTGCTTCCGTACGGCCAAACACTAAATTCAGATATCTACTGCCCCGATTGAAGCTATGAATTGACTAGAAACCAGAAACCAGAATTAGAAAACAGAAAAGGTGTTGAGCTCCATCAGGGCAATGCAAGGCCACACGAGTCTGTAATGGCTCGCCAAAAAACTCCGGGAGCTTGGCTGGGAAGTTTTAATGCATCCACCATATAGTCTGAACCTGGCACCTTTGATTAGGGTTGTGAAAATATATTGCTAGAATTTTTCGCCGTTAAGGACCAAGACTTATGTGAAAGAGGCCTAGTGAAGTGAACTTTAAAATGGCAACAAATTACGCAATATAACGGTGCTTATTTAACCCAAATCGGACAGTCGGAAATATCATAAAAAAAGTTTTGAATTTTAAGTAGAAATCAGGGATATCCTTTTCCCTAAACTAATATTAAGGGAAAATTATTTATAATAAAATTGAGGGCGAATCTTCTGCTCCCTTCGTTGCTCTTTCTGGTGTACCTCAAGTTAGTATTCTAAACAGCTTACTTTTCGTTTTATTTACAAGTAATATCAGTAGTTGCATTTTATTTGCCAGACTCCTATTATATACAGACGACTTACAAATATTTGTCTCAGTTAGAAACTCAGATGATGTGCTTAGGCGTCAGGCTGACCTAAATGAACTCGCGTCTTGGCCTACATATTCATGTTTTTTTTCCTTATTCACCCCTCTCGGGAGCATAGGGCCTCGACAAGACTTAGTCTTGCGTTGATTTCGTTAATCTGTTTCTCATTTCTGACAGGGTAGGTGATTAGCCTACCAGTCCTAAGTAGTGCCTTCTTACTGCTTGGAGCGCCATTTGTGTCTCACATTTTTCTGCCAGAAGGATCGCACAGATGGTTGAGTACTTCGCTAAATTTCGTGTGTCTGCGCTATTACCGCGGTCGCCCGCTTCCTCTTGCTGGCGATACTGATGCAATGTGTAACTGCGTGTTTTTCTTTGTCTTTGCTGGTTTAGCAGCCCCAATGCAAGTAAAGCGCTGACTATTGTGCGGGAGTAAGGATGGAAAGGAATAGTTTTTTGGGTTGAGGAATAGAATGGGAGGATGTTTCTTTTTTTTTTTTTTTTTTTTTTTGGGTTTTAGAAACAGGGAAAGTAGGTAAATTTGGAAAAGTGCTAGAACCGTGCTCTATGTGCAATTCGAACCCACAACCTCTGGGATGGCAGGCTAGTGCACTTACGTTTGACTACCGAGGCCGCATATTCATATATCTCTTTAAATTTCCCCTGAGATCTTAAAATGTTTTTGTATCGATTCATAGCTTCCACTTGTTATTAATGAACTTAAAACCGCTTCAAAGCAGAAGTTTGGGTCAACTTTTGGGTTTAATTTATTGCAAGGTGACATTGCAAGATAAAGTTCTTTTTCCTTAAAGATCTGAATGCATATTGCCACATTGCATTCAACGCAAAAAAGGTGACATCCCTTGTGTTACCGATTAAGAACCCCAAGCGGCATGTAATAAAATCCAGTTACAGAAAGCTCCAGGCCCAGATGGCATACCAAATACGGTATGAAATACAGTATGAAAGTCGCGATTGCTAAACGCCCACCGGCGCCCCAAATCTGCCTAAACGAAGGCACTTTCCCAAAGCGGTAGAAGACGCAAAGCCTTTTGCTATTACCAAATAGTTAGAAAGGGCGGGTGACCGGAGTCGACCGAAACAATGGGAAATATACATGAGAGAATTATTTGTGGCAGGCTTCCATCTTTCGCAGAAGATAAAGGTATTTTATCCACATACCTGTTTGGCTTCAGGAAATACCGCCCAACAGTGGCTGCTATCAAATGCGTGGTGCACCTCACAGAAGAAGCAATTGAAGGCAAAAGATGTTGTGGCAGGAAAACTAACTCTGAACGTTAAAAAACGCATTGCAACTTATGCTAGAAGCCTTCATAAAAGTAGGGGTGCATAGTTATATTAACAGAATAATAGATATCATTCCTTCGGATCGTGAACTTAGTTTTAGAACCGACAAAAACATTGAGGAGTTAGGATCGCCATGGATCAGTTTATGGCCAACTCCTATATAACCTAATGTTCGATGGTGTTTTAAGACTGGATATACCTTCTAGAACCAAACTCATGCTATTCACGGATGATTTTGCGATGGTAATGGTGATAAAGCACATCCAAAATGTTGAGAGGATCTCCAGCGAATCAGTAAGTTGCTCCTGAAACCTTTTGCATCTTAAACGAAGAATATATTGTAGATTTTATCCTGAAGTCGGCTGATAACTGGGAGGAAATCTGCGTGCAAACAAAAAAGCTATTCATAATGATCTAAAACGCGCAGAGTTTGGTAGGCGTCATCAATAACTAGGAGCCTATGAGCAAATCAGCAACGTGAGGAAATACCTTCTAAAGAGTTCTGCTGGAGGAGTAGTTTAGTATGTTTAGGTGTAGCTGTGAGACTACAAGTCATTCTTACTGCTACGCCCGTATAGCTGTGGTGGTGGTGGTGGTCGTGGAGGTGCTGCCTGGTGACACAGCTCAGAC